>SPJY01032216.1:792506-953218 GCA_005191435.1 Raddia distichophylla | reverse complement strand
CTACTGTACAAGGACCAATAACGAGGGCACGTGCGCGACAACTAAACCACCAGGTGGGCTCGTTCCTTACCACACATGAGAATACCCATAAGAGCGAGTTACTACCTAATAATATTGTGCTTGTGCTTAGGAATTATGGTGTTGATCAGCGAGGATGGAACTCTACGCCAAGACAAGTTGGAAACCAAGTCTACCACGAGTTCGAGTCCGGTTCGGCCACGGCGGAGCAGTCTGTCTTCAAACGGACGTAGCAGATGCATATCAACTCCGTTTGGGACGTTCAAGTACATTACGGAGAAGCCCACGACGAGACCTTTCCAACGGATCCAGTCGCACATCCAAATTCCTTCTGAGTTGATCACAATCGTCGAAACAAGAGGCGACCAGATTCTGTTGGGCTGCCCGGTGCTGCGTCACCTTGATTTTGGGCTTCGGCCCGTGTATCTCGCGCAAGGAGGGGTCGCCCCAAACCCTAGCCGCCGCCCCTCCTGCCTATTAAGACTTGTAGCCGTCATTGTTAGAGTCGGGTTTTGCTTAGATAATTTCTGCCATCGCAGTATCGCCGATCATCGGTTTGTGGAACCCCAAATTCGTGATCTTAATACATATTCGCAATTTCAGATTGCTTCTTCTTCGTTCTTGCTTGTGTTCTCGATTCGCTTGCAGGAACTAGCCTTCGTGGTGAGGTCGACCGTGCGCTTGCGTGGTTGATAACGAACGGAGACGGTGGTGTAGCGATTGCAGGCCTAGATCGGTGCTGATCAAGGTCGGATCGTCAACGTCGAGTTCTCCACCAAATCGACTTATCCTTACCTGTCGGAAGATCGGGACCCCATTCCCCATCAGATATTCATCGGTCATTCATTCACTTCATTCAAATATGACATGACATATGACCGTTAGGGCTGTTAGTTGCATGTTGGGCTGATTGTGTTTAGGGTAAGGTCATGGGGGAAGTCGGTCTAGTTGATCTGTTGTTGGGAAGGTCCAAGTGTGGTGTGGTCGATGACCGTGGAAGTAGAGAATGCTCGGTGGGTTGCCCCGAGTTGGACATCCTAAGGGATGAATAAGGCATAGGGTGCCTAGTGCTGGGTGTAGCCAGGGCTTACCTAGGAGGAGCGCGGAGTAACACGCGTAGCGGGGAGATCGCTGCCATATGAGGGATGGTTTCAGCACAATGCGTGGCCATCGCGCGGAGTACGGGTCTTGGATTGCTAGTTGTGAGTGCTCTGCGGAGGCTCTCTGGAACCATTCTCGATAGGGACCGACATTGGTCATCACCGAGGGTGATAATGGCCACACATTCCCAGGGTGACGGTCGGCTAGTGAGGGCTGGCAACCCCCTAGGCCGAGGCGGGCATGCCATGGCATGTGTGGTCCACAACAGGATTGCCAAGTCCTGAAATGATGACGGAACTAGGAAAGGTTGGGGGCAACCGGAAGAAAGTAGGGAGGAACGGATAAGTTGGTATGGTGATCGGTTAATCTGGGTTATTTGGTTGAGGGTTGGTCAATTGTGGGTTGGTTGGTACGCTTGGTTGGTTAGTTGAGTTTAGGTGCATTGGTAAGATGGTAAACTCCTGATTTGTATAATTAAGACAAATTATAGTTGATGCTAGTTAGGATGTTTTCAAAATCTTATAAACTTGGCTTTACGCAAATAAAATAACTCCTCTCCTCAAGTAAAGCCTTCTAAGCACTATTTGCATTAAGGGAAGTGTTAACTAGCCAGCGTTTGGATGACGCTGACCTCGCCTTCTTACCTCTTCTAGTCGATGGAGTCAAGGATGACCCTTACGAGTGTCATGAAGATGACGGACAGGACTATGGTGGACCTGAGTAGTCTTAGAGGTCGCTCCGGTCGTGGATGGACACTAGCCGATAGGGATTCTTTTGAGTACATATTTTTGTGACCGCTGTAACTCTGAACATTGTTTTGTAACCTTAAGGCGTGTATGGGCCGCCTTGCTAAATTCGCCCAAGGACATAACAATGATTGTAATATTCAGGGATTTTATTAATCGATGTATGCTTATATCGGCTATGTGATCTTCCGCGCTAGCTAGCGTACTGATCCAGGGGCTAGTGCATGGGATTGTCAACCCTCAAGGTAAGTTAAAATTGAGGGGTGACAGACGAGGAGGGGGAGCCGGTGTTTGTGCTCACGGACGAGTGGGCGGAATTCTTCGCCAAATTGGCTTTCGTAGCTATGTATAGTAAGCACCACCTCCTGGTACACCATAGCCATTGCCAATTTCGACGTTTCCTGGAAGCATGCTTAATAATCAGGTTTAGCAAACAACAACCTCACATTGTATTATACATTTATATTAATAGGGAAATAACTATCTCCTAAGTATAAAAGACGAGGTACATATCACAAGAAAATAATCGCCAAACTGTTCAAGAAAACATAAGTTGTAGGATCAAATTTATTTTGCAGGCAATAGTGCTTCCCTCCTCCTATGTGTAATGCTTGCTAAAGAATAAAAAACGTGGCAACAGTTGCTTACACGATCTAGAAACATGAAACTAAAAATTTTCAAAAACACACACAGTATTATCATGGAAGCATAATGACCATTATCTGGATGAAGTGGCTTTCCCCTTTTGTTTGCCATCTCTGCACGATGCTCACACGCCATCTTTAACATGTGTTCCTAAAAAACCCAGCAGAACAAAACTAAAATAAGTAATTAAAATTCATGGAGAAAAAATAACAGAAACAATTAAGAAGAAAATTACACAAAAGAAAAAGATGGACCTTCAATGCATTAGGGTCATGGCGGCTTGAAAGTATGTCTTCCCCATATTCTACAGGCTGGCTTGTTTTTGCTTGTCTGAACGGAAAAAAAATGCACAGGAAACAGCTATGTCAACAGTTGCAGACAATCAGTACAGAATAACATGGGAAAAGAACGAACCTTTGATTCTGTATGACTTGCTGAGTCTCGATTGTTAGGTTTACCTAACAACAATTAAGATTAACCAAGTGCATGAACACTAACAGTAATGCGGAACATAGATCGGTAAATCACCATTAAGGGTGTTGCTCGATGTTGCCATCTTGTTAGCTCCGCGAAGATCGATGCGCAGGGAGACGTACAGAGGTAGTACGCACAGAACAGCAGCTCCTCGCTCTTCGATCCAACTCCGTCTGGCTCCTGGATGGTGTAGACAGCGGTAGATGGCCTTCCCAAAAGCTTCGGCACGATCCCACGAGATCGGTTGGGGTTTTGAGGAGACTAGGGCTAACGAAGCGATTAGAACGTAATTAGCTCAGGTGATGTCTCAATGCCACGCCCTGCCTCCCTTTATATAGTGCGTGCCGTGTCCTGAGGGCCGAAACCGATTAGGACTAGAATTGGTGATAGGGGTCCCCTGCAGTTGCTACTGTAAATGCACGGTATACATTTTGACCTGAAAACAGATTGTAACTTCTATAAATATGTCATACGGTATCCAATTTGCATGAAATAAATTTTGTAATTCATCTAAAATCATAACGAACTCATTTTTGAAACTTTTCATTTTTTCAATTTTTATGATTGTTTTTGAATTTTTTGAATTTTAAAAATTCAAAAATTCAAAAAATCGAAAAGTTTCTATAAATGGGTTGTTTAGGATTTAAAATGAATTACAAATTTTGTTTCGTACAAATTGAACACCGTATGACATATTTATAGAAGTTACAATCTGTTTTCAGGTCAAAATGCACACTGTGCATTTACAGTAGCAACTGCAGGGGATCCCAATTGCTAGAATTGGCATCCCCGATCAAGACTCCTTTTAAAGATAAGCTCAATACGAATTATAACCCGTTTTCTTAATGACGGTACGGACTAAATTAGTCCGAGACTTAATGACCGTTTCCATTGGCTCGTCGTCTCGGCTCGACTGTGACACCAAAACAAAGAAAATTACCGGGCAAAGCAAACTCGCATGCACGCACCAACTTAAGCAGAGTTGGACTCAAAATCATCACGTACGTATTGAATTCGAATTCGAACAGGACCCATGACTCGGAACGAACACTCCTTCCCAGGCACCTGCTGCGGAGAATTTTGCAGAAAAGCCCTCAAGGTTTCGCATCAGAGATTACATTATACCGCCAACTTTCTTGTCTCTCTCTCGCTTACTTTTTACTCCTGCCGATTATATTTAAGAATAGTTGATCTTCAACAATCCTATGCTTGCAGCTTAGTATCTTATAGTTAAAATATTTTTTCAGTTCATCATGGAAACACCTGTTGGATCAGTTGATGAAGTGTGAAAATGGGCTAGCTGATTATGGCCCCATCACTTCAATGTGTTTCAGAATTTGGGTAGAATAAATTGTTCGAATTAGTACCAAGCTTTCGTGATTTGAAAACAATGCTACAGGATTCCCATTGATTAGTTTTCGTATGATGTTTCAGCTTTGTTCAAATAATGCCATTATGTGTTGTTTCTCAAAGTTGTGCATTACCGATAGCATCGCCAATGAAAATAAAAGTGCTGGCATCCATGTCATGTCTGGAGTGTAGCCGTCGGGGAGATAACTTCGTATAGCATACATTATACGAAGTTATACGACTTCGTCGTCTACGATCTACGCACTGTTAGGCAACCACGGACTACACCCGGTAGCGTGGTTGTCTAACAGAGCCCACGTATTTTGATGTATCTTGGACTGTATTTGAAATTTGTATATACAAGGAGAGCTGGAAAATGGTACCTGTGAAGTTAATGGCATCTGTAATTTCATATGATTTCGATACTTCATAATAGTATCCATATAAAAATCCTTGTCTTTTTTAGCAAAAATGGCAGTGCCTCGCCAGTTCTATTAAATGATGTAGCCGTTCAACACGTACATAAAGAAGTACAATCAGGCGAGAGGCCGGGGGCTTTCTGTATCCCTAAAGGCCTAAACTATACCGACAAGCTTAATAAATCTTGAATGAATTAATGTATCAAATGGCAAAATAAGCATGACACTTCGTAGCACAATAATACGGAGCACAGACAAGGCTATTGTAGCAACAAAATCACGAATCCTTATCCTCCTACCGCATAATATCAACCACCTCAGGTATATGTCCTATCATTTCCAGCTAAGAAGAACAACATGTAGATTTCTTCCCCGTGGACACATCATCCTTGCCACCAACATTGATGGTCTTCCCCTTGGGAGGAGCAGCAGGATCATCTCCAATGTCAAGGGCTTTCTTACTCACGACATGGTAGATCTGGGTGAGCACCTCAGTGAAAGCGTCCTCCACATTCATCGACTCCAAGGCCGACGTCTCCATGAAGAAGGCATTCTCCCTCTCAGCGAATGATTTCGCATCCTCGGTTTGAACAGCTCTAAGATGGCGTAAATCCGCCTTGTTCCCCACAAGCATGATCACGATGTTGGCGTCGGTGTGATCCTTGAGCTCCCTCAACCACCTCTCCACATTCTCAAAGGTGACATGCCGTGTAACATCATAGACAACTAGCGCTCCAACTGCGCCACGATAGTATGCACTTGTGATAGCTCGGTACCTACAGAAACAGGGCAGCCACAAATTGTTGATCCGTTGCTGAGTAGAGAATGGTTTTATGTAAAGTGTGTGAATAATCCTTATATCAACCAGAAACAATAATAAATAATGCACCACATACTAATCTGCCTGTTCAGAGCAGAACTTTGTTGGTAGCTAGCTATTACTTTTGTCCTCAATTTACAAGTCCCCAACCCCACCACTCTAGAGGCCTAGATGTCCAGGTATGAACAACACCCTAGCCCTTATCAGCAGTTCCATGTCCTACGAAATCATTAGCTACAATTGCTTTTACTGCTAAAAATGTGATATACCATGACTCCATGAGACATGGTAGGTGCAGTAACTGAAGGCCATGAATCGAGGAAAGCCGAATCTCTCTTTTTTATGCTATAATCGAAGGATCCAAGCAGTCCAATCATACACCGCATCAATCATGAATCACCAACCAAAGCGGCAGAGATCCACGCGAGATTAGGCATACCAATCGCTAGCAAGCACACACGGATCTTGGGTTGTGGGGTTGGGTACCTTTCCTGGCCGGCGGTGTCCCAGATCTGGGCCTTGACGACCTTGTCCTCGACGTGGATGCTGCGGGTGGCGAACTCGACGCCGATGGTGGACTTGGACTCGAGGCTGAACTCGTTGCGCGTGAAGCGCGAGAGCAGGTTCGACTTGCCCACCCCGGAGTCCCCGATGAGCACCACCTTGAAGAGGTAGTCGTAGTCGTCGTCCGCCCGGTACGCCATCGCCGGACGGGCGCTGGGTCGGCTCGGGCGGGACGGCCTCTCCGGTCCACTTCTCGGCGGCGGCGCAGCCGCCCGCGGGGGCAAGGCGGCGGCAGGGAGCGGATCGGCGGATGGGAGGGAGGCGCGGCGCGGGTCGTCGCAGGCGCGGTGGTTTCCTCAATTTCTCCCCGCTTCTTTTGTGTTTTCTGTGCGGGATCGCGCCGTGCCGCGGGGCGTGCGCGGTTGGACGGTGCACGCCGAGCGGGTCCAGCCGTGCAGGATATGGATCCGTCCGATCTGACGGCGTGGAGCAGAAAAATCGAGAAAAAACGGCCAATTTCAGCCGTTATTTTTTTTCTCATCGTGAGAGTCGAAGACGAGGTTTGTACACGGGCCGGACGTGCAGATGATCGATGGACAACCTCGCCGACGACCTGCTCCGGTACGTCCTGGGACTGTGGCGCATGTCCAGCATCCCGCGCGCCGACCTGCTCCGCTGCCCCACGGCGTGCAAGCGGCGGCGCCGCCTCATCGTCGACGAGTGGTTCCTCCGCCGCGGCTGGCAGCTGCCGGAGAGGGGCACGCAGCGGCGACGCTCCCTGCTTCGTCCCGGCGCCGGCCTCGTCCTCGTGCGCACCGATTCACCACGGCGGTACCGTGCCGGTGTCCTCCAGCGAATTCAGCTTGGTGGTGTGCAACCCGTTGTCTGGCGCATGGCATGTGCTCCCCGAGCTACCCGGCGGCTCGTTTATTAGTACGACAACCGCTTTGCCATCCTAACCAGTGCGGACTGTTGCTCGCAACGGCGGCCGCCATCGCCGGCCTCCTCGACCTTCTTCAAGGTGCTATCGATCCATGGGCATCGAGCGAGGTGACGACCATTGGCATTACAGTATCTGGGCGTTCGTGTTGGGCGATACCAAGTGGATCAGGCCAAGTGGTCAACCAGGTACCTCGACGATGCCCAGAGCAACCTCGTGAATCTCAACACCGTCGTGCACCACGGCACAGCGTACTGGCAGTATCAGAGCTCGCAGCGACGTGACTATGCGCTTGTCGGAGTCGACGCCGAGACCGGCCGCACCTCCGTCACAAAGATCAAGGACGTCCCGGCGAAACTCTACTACAATCTGCTGCTCTTGGATGTTGCCGCCGACGGGAGCCCCTCGTTCCTTTTCATCGACAAGGAAGGTTTTTGGAGGTGTGGATGTCGCGTCGGCAAGGTTGTGGAGAGTCGAACTGGCTTTGCACTCGGCCCATCGAGTTCAAACTGCCAAATCCGCAGCGGTTCCTCATCTGCGTGATGGACGAGAGCTTGGGATACATCAGAGGCAAGCTGCTCTTGCAGTTGCAGAACATTTACAAGGAGCCTCGGTACGTGCTGCTCGATCTCGAAGCTGGATCAACGGAGGAAGTGACCGGCAACTTTAACGGCCTCAGCCTAATGATTCTACCCTTGGAGATGGACTGGCCTGCTTTCTTCATGTCTCGGGTGGCCTGAGGATTACTTGGTAGATAGTGGTTTACATAAATCTGTTGGTTTTTTGGTGGTCAAGGTTTGAGTTTTAGCTTTTTTAAGTAGCTGGTGGTCTAGATTTAGTTTTAATTTTAAAGCTGTTCAGACTTTTCCACAAGGAACTATACCCCATTTCCATTATCATTGACAACAGAAACATTACACACCATTCAGTTTCTAACCGAACCAGAACAAGATCACAAAATACAAACCCCAACTCTCTCCGTCCGCGCGACATAGACACCCAACAAACACTACTACAAAAAGACAATTGTTTTTAAGCTTTGTTTTCATCACAACACATACAACCAGCTCCAGGAAATACACAAATAAGGCTGAAACTCCTCGAGTTGCTTTTTCGCCTACTTCAGGGGTTTTGTGGTTCGCCACCGCCTCCAGAAATGATTGATAGCTTAGTCCCTCTTCCCTCGTCTTGATTCTTCTCCAAACCTGCGACAAAATGTTTTAGTATCGAAACACAACTCCTCAAAGTTTCTCCCCCCTATATTGTGAGCCCCATCCCAGTACTCCAGAAGAGCACAACTGATGTGTAAAATAGACATTGGTGACTTTATGGTGTTATTCTCAAAAATTGATTTGTTTCTGCTTATCCACATAGCCCAACAGAACACCGCTAAGCAAACTGTATGGAGCCCCTGGCCCTCTGGCTATATAAAACTCACCCACGAATAGAATTGAACTATGGTATTTGGTCTAGTTTTTACCTTACAGCAAGCCCCCCCATAGCTTTAGCAACCATACATTAGAAAAACAAATGCTGACTAGTTTCTATCTCCTCAAAAAAACAACATCTTGGGTCTCCACCCCAATTCCGTTTACGAAGATTTTCCTTTATTAGGATAACATTTTGAAAAAGAAGCCACATAAAAATCTTATGCTTCAACGGCAAATTGTTCTTCCACATAGAATTTAGTCTCCTACAACTATCCACATTAGATATAGCTTTATACATAGATTTTACTGAAAAGATTTTCTTTTTATCCAATATATAAAAGGGCTCATCTAAACCTCTGCCCATTTCAAGCTTCTCCAATCTAGATTTTAGCTCATCCCAAGCTCTTTGATCAATTGGTCAAAGCCATCTTTTAAAAGACAACTCTCAATTTCTCTTCTTACAATCTGCCACAGATATCTCCTGATCATTGCAAATGTTGAAAATATTTGGCAGATGGCATTTTAATGGTTTCACCTCAAACCAAATATCATGCCAAAAGTCAGTCGCTTCCCCATTGCCTATATGATAGCCCCTTTTCTTAATGTAAACTTCTTTAAATTTAAGCAAATCTTTCCAACTTGGAGAGTCACTATTTCTTTGTTTAATATGAGAATTTGTCCCTCTATTCATATATTTAGCTCTAACTAGTCCCTGCCAAATATCATCCCTCTTATCTAGCCTCCACCAACATTTACACAACAAACTTATGTTCATATCTCTCATATTTTTCACCCCAAGCCCTCCAGCCTTTTTCTCTAGTAATTTTACACCACTTAACCAAATGGTATTTCTGCTTCCTATTATTACCTTTCCAAAAAAACTCCTCCTAGTTTGGTCAATCTGACTAATCATAGTTTTTGGCAATAGGAACATTAACATGCTATAAACAGGTATACTAGATAGGCAAGAATTAATAAGGACCAACCTCCCCCCCTAGGAGAGAGAACTACACTTCCAACCATCAAGTTTTTTCTTCACTTTCTCAACTATCCTATCCCACTGCTTGCATTTTAATCTATCATCCCCCACAGGGACCCCCAAATACTGCATGAGAAGTGTCCCCACATCACATGTAAACAACTCTGAATATATTTACTCTTTGTCGAAATAACCATTTATCATATACAACTCACTCTTATGAAAATTGATTTTCATACCAGACAATTTCTCATACAAAAACATGATAGATTTATTAAAGCTGTTAGACTATTCCCCAATGCTAGTGCTTACTCCATATATCACAAAAACTCGATGTTTTAGACATCGTCACGATCTTCAAAATAGCATTAAAATTTAACTATAAAATATAAAAATATGATATTATGAAAGTGCTTTTGATTTTTATGTATTCAATCTAAATAGTATGTGTATAGATTTAACTTTCAAGCTGCTAGCCAGTGGTGGTCTAGATTTGAGTTCAGTTTTAAAACTGTTATCGGTCAAGATTTGTTCTAGGTAATTAAGGTTCTAATATAATGTAGAGTTCAAAATTACGATGTCACGTACCATGTGGACCTGCAGTTTTTGGTCAAGAGCGATACGTATTTGAGTTGTCATAGCTGCAACACAGTGTGATTGTCTTCTGAGTTCGAATCTATCCTAACTTACTTGGCTGGTTGTGTCAGAAGATGATATTTTTTAGAAAATATATATTTTTATAATGGATCAACAAACTTGCAGCGCCTGCACCAACCAAAGATACATACGACAACTACAAATATAAAATTAAAAGTTTAAAGCCAAAGCAAAATGATGGATAATTGCTGCGCTAAAGTTAGCAACAAGAAGAAAACAAAAAAAAAGCTTGTGCCTCGTAACAACTTGTTTAACGATCGTAATTCTGAGCATCCCTACGTAGAAGATGATCACCATCCTTTATGAGATTCTTCAACGATTTCATAAGTACATCCAATCCCTAAATCTTCTCACAAAATCCAATAATATTTAGTGAGAAAGATGGCAACGGTAACTAGCCTTGAATGGCAATGCTGACTAGTCGAAACCAAGTTAAATAACTCAATATTTACCTCAAAGCCGTCCATTAAATCAATGAACCAATAGGCATTCAAGTAGGAAGAACCATGTCCCTCAACGGCGTCTATAGCAAAGTAATAATACCATGGGTGTTGAACAGTCAACATCGTTGAATTCAGCTAAAAAAGTTAGAAACTGAGATTTTTCTCGGGATTAGTACTTCAACACCCTTTTGCCAATCACTATCATAGCAGGGCTTGCAACACCATGCGTTTGTCATTGGTGCCAACATTTAGATCAATTGCCTTTTTAACTGCCGACTGCACCCGCATAAGATTTGCAGGTAACTCTGGTATGGACGATGATACACCCACAAAGGACACCCAACAGAAATTCATGGCTCTGCCATGACCTCATATGACAAGATGCAGCACACTCAATATGGATGAAACATATCCAGAGAAAGAACAAAATAACCAAGTGAAGGCTTTCAAATCATAAAGCTTCTCATTGACGATCGACCAATCGTCCTCCTCCTTTCCAGCCCCAGCAAAAACACTAATATAGCGTGGATAGCCGGATTTAGCACCGTGCGTCTCGATGACAATGATCATCACTTGTAGCCACTGTTGTGGTCAATCTGGTCGAGATCTCGTCCGAAGAAAGACATGTGGTCTCGTTCGAAGTGCTACATGAGCTTGCCCTTGTTCGACGACAATACGCATGTACGACATGTCTCGCAAGCTACGGTAACGAGTAACGACGATCGACCCGGTTTCTTCTTGTTCCTTTCACCGAAGACAAAAAAAAAAAAATCAAAGCCGCCATAGACGATGCTCATCAGCTCATGCCCTACCTGACAAATTAAGTTATAAATGCTGCAAATTTCCATGGACTTGAACACACAGGAGTTAATTTGAAAAGCCAAGTTAGAAACTGGGTACGCTAAGATCGATATGCATGGAGCAGGGGAGTTGGCAATGGAGTGGTACAGTAGTGGTAGAAACTGCAAATGTTTCAGGGTCTGCGCTGCATACGTGGAAGCTTTTGGCTACTGTCTGCGCTGTATCCGTCTCTTTCTCTACATGTCTCCCGTACAATAAGATTTCATAAGATATTAGTACTTCAGTAGACGAGAGACAGAGAGAGATGCAGCGACTGCTGAACATGATATAAAACATGGAAATGCACCGATCGATCTGTGCATGCCTCTGAGCTAGGTCGTAGTTTCCAAAAACTTATCTGGCCATGTTTGCCGGAGTATTTACTTGGGATGCATGCGGTAGTTAGCACTAGATGCTCTCTATCTAGCTGCATGTACATGGTTGACATGACCTTTATATGTCTATGTGACCTTTAAATGCCTATGTGTTCTTCCACCTAAGCGTCAATGTCATCATCTCTCTTCTTCTCTAAAAAAATAAAAATGAATTTTGGTGAATTAAAATTCAAAAATTGAAATTTGGGACTTCAAAATTTTTTAAAAAAAATGCTAGGGATTTTAAAAATTGAAAAAAGAACTTTAGGGATGCTAAAAAATCGAACATTTGAATTTTGGGGGGTGAGGATTTCAAAATTCAATTTTTTGCATATTGGAAATTTCTAAAATTTTAAAAACATCTTGAATCAAAATTTTGACTTTTGAAATGATCGAAATTTAATTTCTAAATTTTGAAGACCCCAAAGATAATTTTTCCAACTTAAAACTGTCAAAATGCATATTTTTAAGATTTTAGATAGACGTGTATAGACAGAGGATGTCATGAATGCTTAGCTAGAGCGGCACATAGGTATTTAAGAGCCATATAGCCATATATGTAACGGACACATAGGTTGCCACACCAGCGTTAAACGGTTTTGGACCTTCCGTGCAATCGGTGACAAGTTTATGGGGTCGCAAAAAATACAATACAAGTTCATCGGGTTAAGTACGAAACAGTGCAGGTTTAGAGACGATTACAGTGCAATTTTCTCAAGGAAATCCCTGACTTTTTTCGCGTATGATTTCGGATGAATTTCCATTATCATGTGACTTATTACTTGATTAAACTACTTTCAAGAAAGCAACAAGCCAGTCCTGCCTCTCTGCAACCACACCCAAGAAACAATTGCATGTCTTTCTCCATTATCCATTCACCATCAGCACCTAGATTGTTGTGTCCATAATTAAGGCTTCGGGTTTCTCCTCACAATCAGACCCCTAGCTATCCTTTAAGCACTTCATGGAATGGTGGCACATGGTCGCCCTAAAGTGCCAATGGCTGAAAGTAGATCTCTCTATGGGATCATTAAATATAATGAAGAAACTGCTCCTCTAACCGGCTAACTGGCTCCAGACGTCCTGCCTCCCTCGTTGGTGGACGAAAGATATTTTGCATGCCAGGCCACCCAAAGGCACCCCCTCCCTAGTTTTTCGAACAATCTAGTGCCTTTGGATTGAGTGCAACAACCAGATTTTTCGCCAAGCGGAATGTCCCTATTCAGCTCTCCTTCGGATCGTGTCCGACGACCTGCGCCTTTGGGAGGCCGCAGGTGCTATTATATGTAATTAATTAAGTCGGACTAACCCTAGGAGGGAAGGGTTTGTCCCCGCCAAAGTTGTACACACTCTTCTGCTCTTTGATCTAGATGGTAGTTATCCTGCCCTTTGTTCAAAAAATATAATGAAGAAATACAACAGTTCGGAATAAGTTCTCCATCCTCGTGCCTCTAGAATTCTATATGATCTCCTGCTTTAGTCACGTTCTCTTATATTTTTTTCTATACTTGTTTTAAATTTACCCTCTCTTAATACCCCCTCCTTTTTTTTAATATAAGGTGCATAGTTTGAATGGTGTTGTTTACAAATATAAGGTAGCATGCATGCGTATGTATTTCTTTAAAGCATTTACAAAAAGTTCTAATAAAATACTCTCTCTCATATTTCCAAGGTATATATAAATAACATGGGTAGCATGATCGTTTTTTCTTTTAGGTTTTCTTGAATTCATAATTTTTTTTATTTATGTGTCAATTTAAAATGCGTCTTATGTATGTAAAAAAAGGAGGGAACAATAATCTTGATAGTACTCTGCCTTTTCGCTAAGAAGAAAACCATGCATATCTAAGAAATTCAATTATGGGTAGAACCAAAAATGACACCCATGGACCACTCTGCCACCACATTCCGGACACCGCGATTCACGTGTCGCTCATGGCATACATGGTAGTGGTCAACCCTGAGAAATACCATATGTTTGATTAACTTCTCCACTACTCTGTGGCAACCAACATTTTAAATTTATTCTTGTTACATTTGTTTGTAGAGGGAAGGAAAAACATGTTAGCACCTTTTTACATATTCATACCCTCTTTTTTAATAGTTGAGATTCATATGGATTGTTGCAGCTGATAATCACAAGCAGCATCAATATATGGTTTTGTTAACGATAAAAATGTATTCCGGACTCTACATCAAAGATGTATATGGTTCTTCCAACCATGTAAATAATAGTTAGGAATCTACCTTACATAAAAAAGATGTGATAAAAACTTTCGAATATCACTAATACGATTATCAAATTGTCATTCATGCTTGTTGGAGAAAGACATGGCCATTATATCCAATGAAAGGCAGGCTTTGAGCATTGAGTCCTTATCATCCTTCTTCTGCAGCAACGACTAATGGCGCAACCAATAAGCTTCTTTCAATACGATTCGTATAAATGAGGAAACTTTGCATTTGTCAAATACAATATCTGTCGACGATTGAGATATCGATCTCAAGTCAACCAAGGTTCTTTAGGATGGAGATAGCGAAGAATGTTGAAGTCTCCTCCAATAATTAGAGGGGTGTTATCAAAAGAGCAAAAGTTGGCAAGTTCACAAAGGAAATCCATCTTAACAGAGGAATGAGGGGCACCATATACTGTCATCAGGCACCACCTGAGTTTTTTAACTTTATCCCAAACCACCACCTGAAGAATAAACTTGCCCTTTTTAACACCTAAGACATCAAGCTTATCGATAGAAGTACCACAGAGGATTCCTCCTGATCTACCAGTAGAGGGAATCCAATTCCAATGAAAAGAAGTTGCTTTATCAATTTTCCTAAAGAAAGAATCTGAGAATTTTGATTTTTTAGTTTCAACCAAACAAACACAGTCAATACTATTTTTAAGAACCACCTCAGAAAAGTAATTTGCAAAGCCTTTTTTATTAATCCCTCTACAGTTCCAAAAGAGGTAATTCATTGTTAAAGGATATTGGATTTTAATTTTAGCTTCACAGGACGTCCTTTCTTCTTAGGTGTCCTGGTAGCTTTTTTTGATTTTGAGGGAGCACCACTCCCTTTTGTGATAGAGAGGTCAGAAGAAGAGGAAGAAACCAGAGGGAGAGAAGAATCATCAGGGTCATCATTATTAATCCAGTTATTAGAAATTACCAAAGAAATAGAGTCAGAGTTATTATGCGAGCAGAAAGGGACAGATTGAGGAGAGAAAAGATCAGCACGAGCTTGTTCAATAGTTTTAAGAGCATCAAAGGTAGAAGAATCATTATTATACGTGATAACTCCCATTGATGAAGCAATAGAAAGAAGAGAATCATTACTAAGAGCGGAGAAAGAATTGTGAGATGAAGGGTTACCTTCGAGATTCCTCTTTTTTGCATGGGATGTAGCTTTTTCCAAGATTGAAGTATTAGCTGAAGCCTTGTGTCTATGACTTCTCCTGACGACAGTGGTGAATGATCCAGAAGCAAGAGAAGAAGAATCATTGGTGTCCGAGCTCGTGTCAGATTCCATTACCCGGCTAGGACCAGAATTAAGAGTTGAAGCAGACATAGAGTCAATCAAATCTCCATCAGATGCATACGAAGTATTGCAACTCAGATTGCCATAGTGTTGATTGAACCACAGTAAGAAAGCTTGCTTGACCTGTTCATTCAGGAGACCATCTTCCATTGGCGTATAGTCTTCTTTATCAACCGGGTGTGATGGAAAGGTAACATCAGGTAAGCAAATAGAGAGTGGGGTAGGTACAATCTGCATGTTCTTTCCATCAGAAGTGTCGGAATATAGATTCTTTCCATCAGAATAAACCTTGACATCTGAATCTATGGAGGTGATTTTGAAGTGTTCCGTAGTAGATTCGGGGATAAGAGAGGTAAGATCCAAATCAGCAGATAAAGGGTGATCAAAACCAGCAGAAACATTCAGGTTTAAGGCAGCAAAGGGAGACTGAAAAACAGCAGAAACATCCAGGTTTAAGGCAGTAGAATCAGTACCCACAGCAGTCACAGACTGAGCTTCAGAAGGAGACAATATCTTACTAGCACAAATATCAAGTTCAGAATTAGAAACAGCTGCAGAAAGGGAGGCCGACACATTATTTTTTCCAGAACCAGAGAACAAGGGTGTATCCAAACTTGTAGCATCAGATTTATCCAAAGTTTTCTGTTTCTTGTTTCGACCACCAAGATCTGAATCCTGTTGATCTTGATCTGAGACAGAGACAGGAAGAGTAACCACCGGAGAAACATCAGTAGTGGCAGGATTTTCAATCTCAAAATATCTCAACCCTTTTGCTGCTATACGGTCGTGCTGCTGATTGCAGAACTCCCACTGTTCACGCACGCACGCACCCATGCTGCTATGCCATACACACGCATGGCCCCCAAAGCATGCGTGCAACTCGCCATCCCCTCTCACGGTCACCGGCCACCCCGCAGGAGGTAGCGCTCTGCTTTGCCTCCCCGGCCTCATAAATAATGTCGCGTCTGGCACAGCAGATTCCCGACGCAGGAAGACGGCTTCAATGGCAGGGCAGCCGGGGTTGGCCGTTCCTTCCGATCGACCGAGCCTTCCCCATGCGGCCATGCATATGCATATATGAATGCCAGGAGAAGCTCGAGCTCCTCAAAGGAGACAGGCAGTTCTTTGGCATGCATGCCATGGCAAGCTAAAGGCTGGTTGCTCGTTCTCACAATCAATGTGCTACGCTGCCGCTTTATCTCCAACCTCTTTCTTCTGATCTCTTTTCTATCATCTTCCATGCATCCTTTCTGTTAATTTCCCATTATCTCCAACAGCATTATTTAAAAAAAAATTATGAAAAAAACGAAGAGTAAATTTTTGTTCTCAAAGAAACGTACGAACAATATCGCGAAGAGAGTCTATTGAAACATCTTAAGAAATTAAAATCTCTTTATAAAAAAAAGTTATCGAAGAGATGCCGTTGAAAATGATCTGACCAAAGCTAGCCAGCTCAAGATCGGTGCAGCAGGAGTGATGTTACGTACGGCTTGGCAAGGCAAGGCAACGCACACGGCAGTCACCGAGTACACACGACGGCGCATGCATGCAGTTGCATTCATCGATCACCAACCTCGCTCGAGCGGCTCTGCCTCCCTCCTCCTCGAGTCAAACCATCCGCTCGAAACCCCGCGCACGTACGCACGCGTAGCTCCGATCCTGCCGTGCCGGTGCCCCCAAATGGCGCTGCCACTCCTTCAATTCTCCGGCTTTCGCTCGGCGCGTAGCTAGCCCATGCCAGCCACGACCCCCTGCATCTGCATCCGCAGCCTGCATCTGCATGCACACACCAACCTCTTCTCGCCTCGCCGCTTCTCTTCTCCCTCTTCTCCGGCCGTCCATCGCTAGCTCGATCGCCATTTAATACAGTGCCAACAAGAAACCGTGCGTGCGTGCGTTGTTGTGTGGATTGCTTAAATGGAGTATCAAACCCATCGAGACCCATCTCTCTCTCTCTCTCTGTGTGTGTGTGCATGTGTGTGTACATGTGCTGACTTCGAGGGGAGGGAGCATGGACCATGGAGCAAATGATAGGAAGATGGGATTGATAGCTAGCTGGCTAGCTCCACTACCAACAACACTGCGCTTTGACTGGATACAAGTTACAGGGAGGGGCAACTCCTCCTTGTGCCTCTAGCTACGTACCCTAGTAGTCGTCCGATTGTTCCTGTGGTAGTGAGCCATATCCCTACCTTTTTGTGTTAATTGATCGTGATCGTTTGCTCTAAAGTAGAATTACTTCAATAATTTGCTTCAAGATAAATGAGCTTTAAAAATTTGTCCTATGAGAGCCTATGAGTAAAACAAATCGAAAAATCATTTTTGCGCGCCTATGCATTTTCCTAGCTTATCTATAACCATTGGTCACGGACAAAGATTTACCCCCCCAACTATCTGCTTTTCTTCTCCAAAAAAAAAAAACACCTTCTAAGATTTTGAAGCAAAAGCAATCGGATCATACTTCTTCCTCCTCTCCTCCTTTCACCGAGTCGGCTGCCACCCGCCACTATCACCACTGGCAGCCACCGCGACGGCCGCACACGACCACGACGGTGCGGCCTTGGGATAGTCTTGGCACGATGGGTGGCACGACAGCTAGCTCGAGCGCACGGCGCTGTGGGTGCGCCTGGGCTTCGCGTTTGTCATTGTTGATCGCAACGGCGAGTGGCGAACGGCTTGGAGAAAAGAGGAGGAGAGGAGGACGAAGGATCCAATTGTTTTTTGCTCGAAACTTTGAGGGTTTTTTTTTTTTTGCAAAAGAGCATGGGAGAGGGAACCTTACACGGTCTAATCACGCTCTGTGTTGCCCTAAACTCATCACTAGGCTAGCTTAGCCATCGTTCCACGGCCTAACGGCCAACGTTGTCCTCTACCGCCGCATAGTTGGTGCCACTTCATGCCGCGCCATGAGCACTCACGTTGCCGTCGCGAGGCATCCCAATTCGTGGCATTGACGCACCGCCTTTGCTCTACCGACTCTGCCACCATGCAGCCCCACTACGGCCTTGTTCTTTTCAGCGTATCGTTGCGTTGGCGTATTACTGTAGTAAATTTGAGAGCCCTCAAAATAAGATCTAAGCATTATAAAAAATAATTAAAAATAGGTTTAAGATCTTTGAAAGTACTACTAAAAGTACCAAAAAAAATCGTTACGAATTATCACAACATATAGGCTATATAAAAATAACAAAAATTACTACAGTAATACGCAACGGTACGATACGCTGAAAAGAACAGGGCCTACTTTGCGTTCTGGCGTCTTTGCCTCGTGTGAGCTACCACACACGTTGAACTCCGGTGCTACCACTTTCATTGCCACTTTTTGAGCCATCGCGCACAAGCTCGCTACCTCGCCTAACACTGCTACCTTCTATTGAGATATATATATATTCCATAATCATAAATACTTCCTCCGGTCATAAAAACAAGTCGTCGTTGACTTTGGAACACACATTAGATCATTCGTCTTATTTAAAAATTCAGTGCAAACATGAATAAATATAAGTCATGGTTAAAGTACCTTTAATGAAAAAACAAATCACAACAACAAAAGATAACTTACATAATTTGTTGAATAAGACGAATGGTCAAAGACGTACCCAAAAGTAAACAACGACTTGTTTTTATGACCGGAGGGAGTATAAATCCTTGGACCGGCTTGACATCAGACGAGTCGATTTTCTAGGCCGTTGAATTAGGCACCTTATTTCCCCTTTTTCTTTGTCTCTCCCTGCACCCAACCGTGCTCCTCCTCGACTCCTCTGCTTTGCCTCCACCTCCCTTGCCACCTCCGCCTCCCGTCCGCGGCCATATGCGCCTCCCCCCCAATTGCAGCTCCCCGTCCACCCTAACCTCTCCTTTCCAGCACTGATCCATCCTCCTCTGCCTCCCCAGCCGTCTTCACCCCCTCCCTCGGCTCCGTCGCCGTCACCTCGCCCAACCTCCCTCTAAGCCTTGAACACCGGGATCCTCTCCCCAACCTAAACTCAGCCCTAACCAGAGCTCCATGGCGTGCGCCGAAGAAGATAGCGGCGGGCGGCGACTGAAGGGGAGGATGACAGTAGCATCCAAGGATGTGAGAAAATTGATCGATATTTTTCTAAAAATTAGTCAACTGACGATTAGCATAAGTGAAATCCTTCGCTACGCATTGGCCCATAAATTGTTGACGGACGAGTGAGGATTAATATTACACCTTTATTTCCAACGCTCATGTTCTTGCATTCTCGTGTAGTACTAGCTAGTATAGTGGTGAACTCAGCTCGTACTCCTGTAGATACTCCTGCTAGCTAATTAATCTCCGTGCTAGTATCCAATGCAAATGTACTAAATAGCGGACCAGGCAAAAGGGAACTTGACATGCTTTTCATGCTTGCGCCACACTAGAGGAATCAAGTCATGTTGTACTTCCCTATAGCTATGAACAGTGCAGGCAAGCTCCATCCATACATGAACACTAAGAACACGTACACATCAGCTATTTATAAACGTTTCTAAGGTTTATCACGTAGAACATATGTAAAGATATAAAAGAGAAAGAGCATGCATAGATATTTAAACCGTCTCTAATGTACGAGCCAACTCTGCGTAAAAATTACACGTCGACACATCTCATTGTCCATTGTCCCTCACACGTGGACCTGGTTTACGATGGCCCCGTACGCGCGTATCAGCGACGACGTACGTTTTCTGTGCAGTTTGCAAAGGATCCCAATCCCATTCACACATGCACAACTTCAAGGGAGCAAAACAAAAGGAAGGAGAGGAGAGTGATGGCATTAAACTCATGTGATGTACTCCATCTCTCAACACACTTGGGTAGGTGAGGCGGCCATTATAATTTGTAAGCAGCAGTATAGGAATAGGAGCAACAAGAGAAGGACTATCGCCACATAGCAAATCCACAGGGTTCTTCCCCCCACTGTTCGTCTACAGAGGCAGCAGCCACAAGCTAGCTAGTGAACTGTAGATCAGTAGACACCCCTGGCCAGACGGCCCCTACCAGTGCCACTGCAAGTGCAACCCCCCAGCTGCTGCTCTCATCATCAAATCATCTCGCTAGCTCTCACCACCATCGATCGATCGCTGGAGAAGAAGCTAGCTAGCTGCTAGCTACATACGTTGCTGGGAAGAAACTGATCTGATCAGATCTTGTGGTCGAGCATGGCCTCCTCCAACAGGCACTGGCCGAGCATGTTCAGGTCCAATCCTGCTTGCGACGTCCAGCAGCCGCAGCCTGACATGAACAACGCCAGCTCCCTCCTCCCATCACCTGCAGCCGGCAACAAGCCCTCCTTCATCCATGGTTAATTCCATGCGTGCATGGCTGCATGCCACTGTTTAATCGCTCGTTGCTGCATGATTAGTATACAAGATACTAGCTAGGGTTTTTTCTCTTCTTGAAGAGTTCTGAGCTAGCGAGTTCACATGCATGTAGGGTGTGAGGAGAGCACGAGGAGCCCGGAGCCGAAGCCGCGGTGGAACCCGCGGCCGGAGCAGATCAGGATCCTGGAGGGCATCTTCAACTCGGGGATGGTGAACCCGCCGCGCGACGAGATCCGCCGCATCCGCCTCCAGCTGCAGGAGTACGGCCAGGTCGGCGACGCCAACGTCTTCTACTGGTTCCAAAACCGCAAGTCCCGCACCAAGAACAAGCTGCGAGCGGCCGGCCAGCTGCCGGCGGCGGCGGCGCCAGCAGGCCGCGCCGCCCTGGCGCGCGCGTGCGTGTCGCCGGCGCCGGCTCCCATGACACCACCGCAGCCGACGATCCTCGCCGCCGCGCCGACCTCCTCGTCGTCGTCCTCCTCCGACCGCTCCTCCGGATCCAGCAAGTCGGTGAAGCCGCCGCCGGCGCTGACACCTCAGTCTGCGGCGGCGGCCCTGCAGGGGATGCTGCCGGCAGCGACCGCCGGCGACCTGTTCACACCGGCGCTGTCCGCGTGCCATCTCTACTACAGCCATCCCATGGTGCCGACGCCCACGGCGGCGGCAGCGGCGCGTGAGCTCGTCTCCCCCGAAGCACTCCTCCTCCAGTGGCCGCAGAACCCGTACCTGCCGGTGACCGAGCTCGGCGGCGTGCTCGGCTCCCATGAGCACACGCCGGCCATGCACCCCGCCGTCTCTCCCAGCATGCTCCTAGGTCTATGCAACGAGGCATTAGGGCAAGAGGTCATGGACATGAGCTGCTCCAACTCCAAGGGGCTAATTGCTGGCCAGTACCCGATCACCACCTGCAGCAGCACCGAGCCGATCAGCAGCAAGGCCGACGCGGTGAGCACGGTGATTAGGGAGGACGAGACGGCGAGGCTGGGGTTACTGCACCACGGCTTCGGCGGCGGCGCAGCCCCGACTCCGGCGACGACCCTCGCCGCTGCTGTGCACGCCGCCGCCGCAGACGACGACGCCGGTGCAGCCGTGCTTCCAACCGCCGCGCCGATCAGCAACGTCGCCACGAGCGCCGTACCCGCTGATCAGCTGCAAGGTATGTGCATGCATGCCATAAGCTGATTTTTTTTGGAGGTACCTAGCTAGCATCAGCATGCACATCACTCCATCGATATTCGATCATCATGCACACATCACTGCACTGCATCGCATCGCATCCATGCTGTTGCTATTGATTTGTCCCTTCCCTTTTTTTGTTGGGTATCATATATTGTTCATGCTTTGCAAGCTAGCTAGCATTGCATGTGCATAGAAGTGTCTCCTCAGGAGGGGAGGGTCACCTAGTGCCTTGTGCATTAATTGTTGTGCCATGCCCTGTCTCGATCTACTTGCAACCTTGGCTCTAGCTGCTCTTGCCACTTTTACGATACGAGTAAAGGGGTTGTAGCATGCAGCTGCATAGTACGGCTCCAATCAGATCGGATGCCAGCACAATCGCATGCATGCATGCAGGCAGGCAATGAGACAAGGTTAGGCCATGTAAAATCATCCCTTCTACATGCACCGATCTTGTCAAGCTAGCTACTATGTGTGTGTGCTGTTGATGCATGGAGACATTTCCATGAACAAGGATCGATAGGGGAGCTTGGCAGCTTGTGTGTGCTTGCATAGCTGGGGGCACCTGTACAAACTAGAAAGGGACCAAAAAAATGTTTTCCTGAGTAAAGGGGCCAAAAAATTGTGAGCTGTTCTCCATGTGGACAAAACGATATATGGAATAAGTAATCGATGCCATCTCAGCTTTCTTGATGTCAATTGCCATCATGTCATGCACTAGTAAGCACATTAGACAGGAAACATCAAATAGCCAGGAGTATTAAGCATGTACATGTAAACAGCTACAAGTAGCTAATGTATAGTACCATTCCAAAAATAACTATTATAACAATCTTAAAGAAGGCAGTGGCACAAGACCATCTCAAATGAGGCGTAACTTATTAGACTAGTCCAATAAAATTCAGCCACTATTCACACCTCATTTTCATTATTAATGTGTGTTTCTCTCTCTTTTTTTTATTTGCCATGATACTAGACCAGTCTAATTTAAGTTCTATTGTACATCTCTAGCCATAAACACACCGATCATTCATCACTTTGCATGAACTAAGGGATTAATTAATTAAAAAATCAAGCCACAAGCACACTCGTATATGTCGAAGCATGCATGGAGATGATCCAAGCTGAGATCTAGTAGCCATCTTTCGATGAACAGGGCCCCGACGTAGGCCGTTGAGTTCATAAATGGCGCCCTCGTATAGTCTTGTCACTGCGCTTCGTCTTTTGTTTCATTAAGAGGAAAATGATCGATGGAAAGGGCGGGCTTAATTTGCATGCGTACGTTGTTGAAAAGATTGAAGCGACGGCGGTCAAAAAACCGCGCCGATCGATCGAACATGCTCGATCTCCAAGCAAACATCTACACGTTTAGATATGTCTTGGATTCCCCATATTCGTTCATAGGCTTTTCATAAGTTGATCGTACCACTAAGCTTTTCATTGGATTTCCCATTCGTTCATAGGCATAAGAGCATCTACATCCGATACTAATTTTATTTTAAAAAATATGTTATTTTTTAAAGACAAATGAAGTAATACTTTATATTTTTTGTGGTTTTAAATAGTTTTTTCCTAAAGTTTGTAAAAATAATTTTTTCATGATTTTATGAACTCTTTAAAACGTTTTTCAAGTGATCACAACTTTTCAGATTAAAATTTTCAACAAATTTCAGCTAAAACAAACAAGTCCTCTATCTTTATCCTTAAATTTCCGTCACAATTTATATTACACTCTAAAAGATTTCTTCCCCTCTATTAGCTGCTCTATCTAGAACTAGAGTGTTTTGCAGCGACTGCTACGGATGCTAAGCTGCGGCTTAATTTGATTTAAATAATGTTTTGTGTAAATTTTGGTGGAATTTGCAAGCAGGGCTGCTGGATGTTGGGTTAACCGGGGGCACGGCGACGGTGGTGGCCGTGAGCCGGGACGCCGCGAGCACCACGCAGTACAGCGTCCCGGCGATGATGCACCTCGACGTAAAGCTGTTCGGCGAGGCGGCCGTGCTGCTCCGCCACACCGGCGAGCCGGTCCTCGTCGACGATGCCGGCGTCACCGTTGAGCCGCTCCAGCAGGGCGCTGTCTACTACGTGCTGGTATCGTATATCGATCCCTACCTCACCAGATATATAGTAGTACATATTTCTGTGTAGCGTATCAATTTAATTACCCAGTTGATGATCGAGTGTTCTTTTACTTTCTTTCTTTCTGATGCGAAGGCTACCAACTGATCAAGGATCGATGCTGTCGAATATTGAAGTGGTCGTCTGGTCGATCGTGGAGCGCTACCTTGATTATGCTGCCGATTTGGCATTGGACGAGTTTCCATAATTTCTTGCTAGCTAGTTGCTACTCATGTTCTAAATTCGCTTAATTACTACATATAGCTAGCTAGCCGCTAGTATATCTTGCTTCTGTATGTGTCTGGCTAGGTTAATTGTCTTGTACTTGGGTCAGGGCCAAACAGCAACATGTTTGTTCGTTTGTTTGTTTCTGATGCAATAAGTCAGTATTTCAGGTTATTCCAAAATCCAAATCAGTCAGCGGCGAGAATCATGCATTGAGGGAGAATATGATTAGCGAGATTGCTATTCATCAGTCATTAGCCGACTAAAAACGAGTAGAGATTTCAGTCGATGTCGATGACCATCGAGCTTTGATTTGAGATTCGTACGCTCCACCAAACCCTAAAATATCTCGAGCTTTGGTTTGAGATTCGTGCACTCCACTAAACCCTAAAATATCTCTTCCTCTTCCTCCTCCCCTTCTATTAGTCACCATGGTTGTCTACGTCCCATCCCTCCTTTGTTGTCGTGACCTCTCGCATCACGGTCTCCCAACACCACCACACTGTCCAAGGTTCACCATGCCCTCTAGTTTTTAGAGAAGCTAGGTCACCTAGCCACAGGGAGTGCGACAGTAGCAGACAGTGGTGGTAGTACTAAAAGATGGCGATGGCGCCGCCTAATTTATAGGTTGTTTAATTAAGGGCGCTGGTTAGTGGTCGTGGAAGTCATAAAATGACCACCGAAGTTAGTGTGGTGATTCTAGTGTAACAAAAAGCAGCGAGTGGAAAAAGAGTAATGGCGAGGGGCACCGCTGACCAAATGTGATACCCCTATTGGGCCTTGTGCTTGGCCCAACCCATTATAGGTTGTTATTGCCTACATGAGGATGGATCAGGTCGATTTCCTCCTCCCTAGCGTCTTAGCTGTTGCCCTGTCACTTGGGAGGTAGACGTCTTTGCTGGCCGAGCAAAGCACATCATCGTCCCTATGGGTGCGCCGCCACCTGCGCCAAGGCTGCACCGGAGCACCCTGCCTGCTGTCTCTGTTGGTGAGTGTGGGTTGGGGAGGGACAAGGAGCCGTCCGAAGGAAGGAGAAGTGGGTCACGAATTGCTCTTCTTTCTGACGAATCGGTTGTTCGGTACGTCGTTTTTGTATCAATCTATAATTCGATCTATCGTTCTGCAGATGTTGTATATAGTAGATCGGTTTTCCTCCTCGCACAAAAAAAAACATTTCAAAATAACGGTGGACACCGGTCCGTGAGGCATGAGAAACATGCGGTCTGCAGCAGGTGGCCTGATCGCCTTTCCGGGGGCTTGAAGTCTTCAGTACATTGCGGCACTGTGGAAGGCAGCAGAGAAGGGAATAATATCATACGGGTTACGTGTTGGCAGGCCTGGATCGATCGATCGTGCATGCAGGAAGCAAAGATCTCCTCCTGCACCATGCATGATTCCGTCGATCAGCTACTGCCTACTGGGTATGCAGATGCAGGGGCCAGGCTGCTACGTAACGTCCCTCTCAAATGTCTAAAGGGAAGGCTTGTCGATTGCCGTCGGCAAAGCGCCGGTGCTTGCAGCAAAAAATAAAAAATAAAAAAATGCCATCCTTAACTATTGATTTAGCTAAAATATTACTCGTTTCTTAATAACATGTGAGATCATCTGTGTCCATGACAGTGGAATAGAGTGGCATTTTAATAAAACCACCTATCGAGAGTGGCATTTTGACCAACTCAAACCTGAAAAAAGAGAGAAAGAGGAGTATTAACGCGCCGAAAGAGTGTTGGATTAGTGCAGATTAATGTTTATGGTGTGCCTATTGTTAGGTTGAGTGAACAGTGCAGGGGATGCTGGACCGAAGGCCGTAGTACTGTAGCTGGGTCATTTCTTGTAGGATGTAGCCTGTTGGGTGCAGTGAGTTTCCCTGTGCTTGGGGCGAACAAGTTGGAGCCCAGGACACACTCACATGTGTATCCTGGTCAGGGAATGTGGCTGTGCAGGGACCCCACCCTTTTTCAAGGAAAGATGCCTAAACATTGTATTGCTTGGACAAAGATAACTATATTGTATAGGCATATTATCTTGTAGGCCTATGAACACACCCTTGAGCCTACAATATACATCATCGAGACAAAAGAACTAAAGCATTTGCGTTTTCAAAACTAGAGATAAGTAAATAGGTCGAAAAGGCCAGTGTGTAAGGGATGATTGATAGCAACTCGGTTAGGCATCCATACCTGGAAAATCCATTCTCGACTTCTGTACATTTTAAGCTAAACACTACACAACTTTTTTTTCACAAAATACTTCCATAGTATCATACTTTATGAATTTTCACCAGTATAAAGTTAAGAAAAGTTACACGTGTCGGGAACCATGAGAAAAAAAACATACATCTCATAGGATACCAACTTCTTATTATGAAATAGATGTTGTGCGCTCCAAATTTATACAAGGCAGAGATATCAATACAAGGGTACATCGACCCTGCTCCACTCATTTACTATATATATAGTACACCACGCACAAGTACAAAGTGATACACCAATGTAACCTAGAATAACAAAGACATTCACTTCCAGAACTCGGATGCCATTTACCAAACGTGTGTTCCTTTGGTTACCCCTAGGAGGATAGCAACTGCCGCAATCGCAGCCTGCTCGTCAATTGTCATACAGAAAATTTCAAAGCGAGGTCAGCCCAAGTATTCGACGAAAGGAATTCATAATTCTATAGCTGGTAATAGCGATATATAAGAACTAAATTTGTACAAGCAACATGTACTTCTATGTTGAAAGAGGCTTTCGCAACATGTACTTCTATGTTGAAAGAGGCTTTCTCAGTCCCCACCATATCAATCTTTCAGCATATGAGAAATTTAAAGCCGCTAGAAGCGCCGGAGTATACTCTTAAAGTTAAATTATTTAATCAGCATAATAAATATGATCATACGACTCTCCTCCATAAAGTTCAGAGTGTGTAATTAATTTCTCAAGGTGAAATAATTGAACAGAGGGCTCGCATTAGAATGGTACTTACAGCAATTGTGCAGGCTACATATCCTGGTTTCTCTCGGTAATCATGTACTCGGACACAGATTAGAACAAAAGCTCCAACATACCAAGGAATGGCAGCAAGGAAAAACCCCGCGATGAACCTTCGTTTCAGCAATAGAATGGAACTCCATGAGGCGCTTAGCTCAACTGCAGAAAGTAAGGCAAAATAACAGATGTTCGGAGGCACTCACAGAAACCAGCCCAAGCCAAGGCCACAGCAGGGAAGGCGTCGCATCCTCACAGGCCTTCCTTCAACAACAGGACCAAAACCTGAGATACCAGAAACCAAATGATTATACATGGATCTCTATTTTCGATGTTACGGAATAGTTTTTTAGCCAGCTAATATTCTGCCTTTGGACTTTGGAATTCTTTTCTTGTTTGTTTGCTTGTTGAGTAGACACAGATAGCAATACACTTTCAAACTAGCAGGCAACATTGGTTTTGGTCAGTAAATTCAGTTATCTTCGAATCTGCTGAACTGGATGCCACAATTGTTGCTAGAAACATAAGATCATGGCCACGAAAACAATAGCAATACATGATGAGAAAGTACATGGTTAAGTTTAAACACTTTTAGCCTTATAGCAATACACATTTCTGCAAAGAACTGAGGTGGAAAGGTGCTGAATTTAGTTCACCAACACACTTGACCTAGCATCTTGCATCCATCTATTTGCACAATTGCAAGTCGACTTCGACACTGCCCGCGGGTGGGGGGAAGTGAGGGTTTGGGATCCGGATCGCGCGCACAAAGGGCGAGGCTCCCAGAAAGCGTGAGAATCCGCATCAATAGAAAAGCAAATGAGCTGAAATTTTCCAGTTGCACAAGCTGCCCGTTCCGCCCACCATTACTAAGCATTTTGAGCAAGATTGTATAAAGAGATCGGCGACGGCAATACCTTGCACAGCCTGGTACCCCTGGGCGTAGTACGGCTCCGCGGGCGCGTAAGGCTGCTGGTGGTGGTGGTGGCCGCCGCCGCCGAAGCCGGGAGGCGGCGCGGGCTGGGGGAAGCCGACGGGCGGGTGGCGGAACTCGGCTGAGGCGGCATGGGGAGGGGGCTGGAAGGTGCCGTACTGGTATTGGTGGGGCTGCTGGTCCTGTAGGTGTGGTGGCGCCGACGGCGGCAGATCGCCGGAGGAGTAGGCCGCCTTGCCGACGGCCTCCGCGTCCTGGCCTCCGCCCATGGTTAGGTTCGGTTGACCTTTGACGCGTCCCGGCGTTCGGTGATGTATGGGATGTGGGCGTGTGATTTTTTTTCTTTTTTCAAAGTGTGGGGGTGAGAGCTTGAGGCTTGAGCAGTGCGTCACGAACTAGCTGCTTATGTAGTACGAGCACGCCAAAGCGCCCATGGCCTAATGGATAAGGCGTCTGACTTCTAATCAGGCGATTGTGGGTTCGAGTCCCACTGGGCGTGAATTTTTTTTTTATCGCATCCTAGGCTCACACCCGCATTTTCATCAAGCACACATGGGCCTAGCAATTAGAGCATAACCGCACGACGCCTATCCGTGGGGGCCGTCCAGAATAGCCGCACGGCCTTATTAGGCACCACACCACATTACTTTACTCACAGGCATAGCTTCAAATATATCTTGATTGGCAACAAAAAAATTGTTTTTATGCTCGCTACTGCTCCTATCTGTATCTACAAGATGGACCCACATTTTCATCAAACACACATGGGCCTAGCAATTAGAGCATAACCGCACGACGCCTATGGGAGGGGCCTGTCCAGAATAGCCGCACGGCCTTATTAGACGCCACACCACATTACTTTACTCACAGGCATAGCTTCAAATATATCTTGATTGGCTAAAAAAAATTGTTTTTATGCTCGCTACTGCTCCTATTTGTATCTACAAGACGACCACGGAAGAGACGCGGGCGGCGCGGCATACGGAGTCCGGCAAAGAGCGAGCGCACAAATGGGGAAAGGCCAGGTGAGGCTCGTCAACGCAACGGAGAACGCAACGAACAGAAGGACATAGCGGAGAAGACGATGAAGGCAGCAACACAGGGCAAGCTGCGGGCAAACAGGAGCTAACAATGGCATGGGCGAGTAATTCGTGCGAAAACCAGGTGCAATTACACAGGCCAAAAGGGCAAAAACACAAGACAAGGTAAACATGAAGGGCAAAATCAAAAGACAACGCACGGAGGCAAAACGATGCATGACCTGGAAAGAAAACTCCAAAGGCAGCAATATAAAATGGGGCGAACAAAAGGGTTTTTTTGCAAAGCCACCATGGCTGCCCTGCAACGGCACGCGTACGCATTGGTAGCAGGACACGTCATAACCAGCGAAGGCACGGGCGGAAGTAGGTGAGGGCGGGCGGCGTGGCAACAAAAAAAAATTGTTTTTATGCTCGCTACTGCTCCTATTTGTATCTACAAGACGACCACGGAAGAGACGCGGGCGGCGCGGCATACGGAGTCCGGCACAGAGCGAGCGCACAAATGGGGAAAGGCCAGGTGAGGCTCGTCAACGCAACGGAGAACGCAACAAACAGAAGGACATAGCGGAGAAGACGATGAAGGCAGCAAGACAAGGCAAGCTACGGGCAAACAGGAGCTAACAATGGCATGGGCGAGTAATTCGTGCGAAAACCAGGTGCAATTACACAGGCCAAAAGGGCAAAAACACAAGACAAGGTAAACATGAAGGGCAAAATCAAAAGACAACACACGGAGGCAAAACGGTGCAGGACCTGGAAAGAAAACTCCAAGGGCAGCAGCATAAAATGGGTGAACAAAAGGGTTTTTTGCAAAGCCACCAGGGCTTGGCCTCCAACGGCACACGTACGCATTGGCAGTAGGACACGTCGAAACCAGCGAAGGCGCGGGCGGAAGTAGGTGAGGACGGGCGGCGTGGAGGTATCAGGTCCGCCCATCGCACCGGAAGAACGGCCAGCGTAAAAAAGTGATGTGGACGGGACGGTTGAACGGATTGTAAACCGAATACGCGCTATAAAGCGTTTAGAAATTAGTGGCAGGGTTAGAAACTGGCAGTTTGGATAGGTAGAGACCGTTGGATTTCGGCCTTAAATTAAAATTAAAATCTAACCGTGAAAAAATGTTACTTTTTACGAGACAAACACGATGGGACTTTTGTAACTATTTTAATTTTGTAATAGGCCAACCTTAGCATCCTGTCCTCTGCCAATGGTTGGGTCGACGTTTGACGCGTCCGGTGACGTGTCAGCGTGACAACTTGCAGATCTCACATATCATTCGGAAAAATAGGTAGAACATTGAGCCTAGCATGCAAGCTCAAATATCATTCGGAAAAATAGGTAGAACATTGAGACTAGCATATAGACATACAGATCCTGTTTGTTTCGTTGCCACACCTAAGCTAAACAGGTTTGACCGAGTTAGACACACATTTGGTTCGTTGGTCACACTTATGGCTTACTACACTTTCTTAGCTAACTGACCCACGCGTCATAGACTCATTTTTACGCCACACTTTGCCACAAGTGTGACGTCCAATTTGACCGTCACAAAAATGTGGCTAGCCACATTTGGCTAAACTTAGACGTGACATAGTTAGGCATCAATCAAACAGGTCCGTAAACATTCAGGTTGCCTCTATGTCTATGAATAATCGGCCAGTGTTACCACGAATCACAAAAATCCAGCGCCTCAACACCAGGCAAAAAAGGTCGATGCATACCATGATTACGTAGCAAACCATTTGCCGGACAGAATACACCGTTATAAAAATCAGCTTACACTAGTAGTGCTAACACATCATAAAAATGGAACAGATGGCCAACTCGTGCTGATTGCTACATCTTTCAGGTCTTCCAATGCATTGAGCGCACACGACAGCAAAAACTGCCTCAACACAACAAGACAGCAAGTGTGTGGGTCACTGCAAACTGGGAATGCAGTCAACATGCTTAAGAGGAATCATCAGCTACCAGGCGTGCCAAGCCTTCTTCGTACACTTCAAAGTCATCGGACGACCAGCGGCAGACAAGGTACAGCCGGAATGTTGCCATTTGCATCCCAAGCAGGCGCTGCAAGGCAGAATTTAAAAGGGTCCTTAATGCAAAGAAACAAACTGGGCAGAGCATGGGCAGATAAATCCCCTTGGGGGCATCGGAACACCCGATAGCATGTAAATCTCTGCATCAAGTGACAGCTGCTAGCCTGCTATTGTGTTATAGAATTTAGCTTAAATCTAGCTGGTGATTTTAATCAACAAGTTAGATATGTAACCTTTGGAGCATGTAACGACCAAGAAATTATAAAAATGGATATAATTGCATGATCATAAGATTAAGGCAATCAAGTATGCATATTATGCAAATCTATTACGTATCTAACAGTTCATGCATAATAAGTTTATGCATACCAGAGTCTGGGCTCCTTCTGGTGAAATACGCTTCCCTTCTTCACATACGACATGATCTGCAACTAACTCTACAACACCTGCACCAACAATAGTAATTTACATTTCCAATCAGTCTGCTTGAGAGCTTGAAGCACATGTGCAAATTTTGGGGGGGAAGCACAAACCTTTATTCAGGCGGACTGGCAGTCCTTGTCTGCGTAGAAAGGGTTCCATTTCATGTGTAAACTGTTCCAGAGGGCCTTCCTTTAGCTCCACCTGAGGGATCATTAAGTTGTAATTTAAGTCAAACCCTACCATAAACTAAAACTGCTAGTTATTTTGGAACAGGGGCACTATCTAAAATTATGGTACCTAGTGCAGGCAAGGCAACTATAACAAACAGCAATTACTGTGAAGATGTAGGGTATGTTTGGTTGGTGGCCTTCCATTACAATACCAAATTTTGGTCATGCCAACATGAATTGGCTACCAATACCATTTGGTTGATAGTCAAAATTTGGCTCGCCACAACCAAAATTTAGCGTGCCAACCGTTTCCCATACATTTTCTGCAAATCCATGGGCGCAAGAACTGCTCATCCACGCCAGCCAATGCACGCAGAAGCAGTTTGTATGCATGATGGTGGGCCAGCGCAAGAAAAGAACCGAAATTTAAAATTACCATATTTATTTTATCGGCAGCCAAAATCTGTAGCAAAATTGAACTATAGAGATTCTTATGATTTAAATTCCTTAATTCCTCTGTAGCCAAACTCTGCCCATCTGGAATTTTTTATATATTTTAATTTATTTGATTGTTTAAAATTTTACTTAAAGTTACAAACATTATGGTTTATATTTTTGTATATGACAACATTTGGCAAATTTAATTGGCAACAAACCATACCACCTAACCTCACCAAAATTTGGCACAATCAATTGGCTTCAATCCAAACAACACCAAATTGCCAATGAATTGGTCATGACCAAATTTGTTGGCATGGCAACCCAGGGCCATGAACCAAACACCCGTATTACTTTTGAGGCCAAAATGGCAAATTGCAACCATGCCATTATAAAGTTTCAAAAACTGCATGGTAGTTCAAAAACATTCACTCGGTGGCTTTTTTTTGAACTGTCATGCAATTTTGCAACATTAATGGCATGTATGCAATTAATCCTACTTCTTTTATGCACCCATATAAGATACTACCAGTGCCTACTTGACAAATTAGCAAATGCTTTCGGTAACCATGGTACTTGTTCAGCATAATATGGGCTTTCTAACTTGTTTGTTCAAACTCCAAAACTATGAACACGTACATCGAAATCAAAAAGAATAGCAACAGTGATTAGAATACCATTTCAGTTGCTTTCGATCCTGTTCTTGCAAAATCATTCTCCTCGAATTCTCTAAATAATCTGCATACAGGACATATGATCATAACATTCTCATAGATGATAGATGCAACAAGTACATAAACAAACATAAAATATTACTATGTACATTTTTTTAAAAAATCAGATAAGGAAAATACCTCTCGACATCATCCCTTGGAAGATTAGTAAAGAACAGTCCAGAATAGCGTTGAAGGAACTATATACAGAAAAGTTATTCTTCGCAAAAATTCACAAGAATGGTGTGGTTGCATGTACGCGCTACTAAAATACCGAGTAACAACTCACGCTGGAAAGTTTATGCAGGCCTGTTTTAGCTTCATCAGCAGGTGAACGCCCCAATGCTATTTGCATGACCTTCTTTGCAGCAAGAAATATCCTGAGAGAATAGTATGTAGCAGTTATAAAAACGTGTGGACAAAAATTCTCAGCTCAGTTAAGGTTAGCAACTTAGCATTAAGCAGTATGTGGTAGTGCTTTCACTACGATCTATTCTTGTGACTTGTCAGGGTCTCAATTGTATTCTCTAGAATAATGACGCTGTGCGCATCAACAAACGGACACAGATTATGTAGATTAAAACTGGATTAACTGTTGTTGACATGTGCACGTTTGCTTTTGGAAACTATCAAGGATAAAGAGCAGACATGGCACAGAACACTTTCCTATCCACCATAGCATCTGGGTAGAAGAATGATATTGTAGTAACTTGTGCGAGACTGACTAACAAACAAGGATAGCAACCTGCTGGAGGACTTGAGTTGCTCCCTGAGGTCCTTGAGCTTCTGGTTCCTCATGTTATTGTACGTGAAGACATACGCGGTGCTGTAGTGCTCGATGGCATTCTTGATATCAGCAACCACCTTACCCTTGCGCTCCGAATCCGGCTTCTTCTTGGTCTTCGATAAGGTGACTGCGTCCATCATCAAACATCGAATTTGCGCGCGTCAGAGAGTTCTGGCAGGCCATTACACTTCTTTGAAAGCGCCTACTTTCTGTCCGCGCCCGAAAGATCAGGAAAGCACGGGAATTTGGGTGCGGATACATGAGAAGCACATGATTCATATAGGCATATAGCTATCCGAACAAGAAACAGATACCAAAAGCAATATTTTTTTTTTGCTGCAGATTACTTCAGCTTGCACTGGAGACAGAGAAACAGAAACAAGTCGAGATGGAACGGGATGGAGGACCTGGGCGGTTGCGCTTGGATTTCGGCATCGCGGCGTTGGGGCGGATCTGTGGAAGAGTTGGTGGCACCGATGACCTTCGGTACTAGATAAAGATGAGGCGGGGTGCCCTCGACCTGCCCCGGCCTGGACGATGGAGGAGCAGACGAGGAGGGCGGCGCGTCGCAGCCGTGTGTGGAGGAGGAGGAGGAAGAGGAGTAGAGGACCCGTCAGCCCTAGGTATTGGCTTCGCCGCTACGGTGGCTGGGAAGTGGGAAGGCCCAACGGACCGGGCTGGTTGGTCCACAGGCCGAGGCCAAGCCCGCTTACTGACGGGCCGACCTATTTTTCCCAAATATTTTTTAAAAATTTGAGGAACGTACTTAAAATTCAAAAGTATATTGTGCATAATCTCAACTGACAATGAAAAATTAATGCATGTGAAAACGTTTTATAATATGTAACTATGTTGTAAAAAAATGTTTGTTAATTGCTGATGTGGCTAACTCTACGCAATTTTTTCAATGAGATTTTTTAATAAGATGGCATCCATGTCCCTATAAAATTCAAAAAAAGTAAAACAAAATTTAAAAAGCATTTTTACTTTATATTAACAGTGATACATTGCTTGCCATTTGGGTTCCTGGTATGACCGTGCCAAAGATAAATGTAAATTTAAATTTTTTTATTCACTGTGGTTCAATTTCGTTTATAGATTAACGTCACTTCATATGTACTACATCCATGATTTCATGCATTAACGGTAGACGTTTTCCATTTTTGAGCGACCACAATAATTTGGTTTAGTAATTTAGTTTAAGGTTGCAAAGGACATCAATAAAAAAAACTTTTTTTTTTTTTGGAATTGTACTGATGAACTTCATATTTATGTGGGATTAAATAAATTGTGAATATTTTAATAATTAAAATAGAAATCAAATTTAGTGAAAACCACTATTGACCTCTCAAGAAACAAATTCCCGAAGGCACTGTAAGTTGGCAACCACTTCAGTTTCAAAATTGGGTAATTAAAATGAGATACCAATAGCTTGGGGATAAAACCACATTGTAGAGAATAAGCCTGCATTCCTACGAAATAAGCAAATGACCTTCAGGATTACAACCAGAAGAGCTACATTAAAAGCTAAGCCGCTAGCCCGTTACACAAGCCACCATTCCTGCTTCTAGTAATGATAAGCAAAGCAAGGATCAATGTACAAAATCACAAAACAAAGAAAAAAAATCAGAAGGGCAACAAAATTTTGCACAGACACCAAAAAGATAGGTGAATCTATGACTGCACCAAAAATGGACCTGCTCCAGTCATATTGAGGAAAGTTCAGTCTATACTGTTCCATAGTACATAACTCCACTATTCCAATAACGAATACATTCATATAGGCATTTGAGTTCACGAATGTGCAAATAAGTTTCTCAAAAAATGGAGATGATGCCGCAGGCTGGACTTGGGGTGTGTCTGGGCAACTCTCTCACAAAAGCCTGCATGCCAAGTTCTAAAAAGTTAGAAATGGGTAACTTCTTGCATAATTGAGTGGGTCCAACACACACATGCATCAGTAATGAGATAAGGTTCAATCTGATATCTGAAAAATTACAAAAGCTCACCTGACACGGTTTTTGTCATCACAAAAGAATGGTGTCGATGACTGATAATCATCTGTTCCAAAGTATCTGTCTCCAAACTCGCCCATCCCAGGGATGACACGGAAATCATCATTTAGACCAAACTCAATCTCTGAGGTCACAATCTTGAGTCTTGGGAATCTCTTGCTGACAACATGCACTCCTTGGGGAGCCTAAGGTAAGTGTGAAGAGTTAATTGGTTTCCGAACACAGTAAGTTTCTAAGTCAATATCATGGTCGTGTATAACAATAAAGAAAAACACATATTTTCTCAATTAACTTCTTGGTAGTTATTATCATCTACTTTAACCGGCATCAGTTTACCATCTACTTCACCGTATCTTTTTTTTCCAGCCATTCAAAAGTTGACAAATGCAGTACTGAAATGATCCTTAACTAGCAAAGTAGCAATTGCAGACACCAAGGTGCATAGGTTAAAGAGTCAAAAGGAACGATGAAGGTTATAAAGCTAGAAACAAAGCAAGGTTAAAATAAGTTCCAACAAACCATGCTCTTATCATACGGAACAACAAAAAAACTATATTTATAGAATAGCAGGAACCATTTGTGAGCCTAAGAAAATTTCAAAAATGACCACTATACTCAAATAAATAAATATATAAACCAGCACTTTAGAGGACTTACTGATATAAGATTGAGGAATATAATGTTTGCTTCCTGTACACCCTTCTTCAAGAGCAGAGATATAGCTTGAACAGCTGAATTTCCTGGAGGATCAAAAGGGAGAATATGATAATGTGAGATGAGCATAAATCCGTTAAGCAGGTCCAGCTATTTGACAAACATCCTCTCCTTGACAACGTATGAAAATTTGAGAAAATTCCAGTATGTCAATAGGTAAACAATAGCAATAAGGACTGATGAGCTAGGCAAGGGATACACTCAGACCATGACAGATGTATTAAAATAAGAATTCTTGAATATCATTATATTGATTCAGTACCTTCTACACACCAAAAAAGAGAGGATAAAAGGCTTTGCTATTTTGTCTCTTTATTTAAAGTTGCATACCTAGAGATACTGAAAAATAAGATGAATGATAACATTAGTGTTTAGATAAGAATCGTCAACTAACCTGTTCCTAGTATTGGGTCCAACAACAGAACATGCCTGTTTGCAATATCTTTTGGTAAATTGTGATAGATGAGCTGCAAAGAAATTCAGAAGTTAGCAATTTGACTTACCCTAATACCTATGCAAAAGTAGATAGTAGGTTAAACCAAACCTGTTGGCCATTATCTCCCTCCCTATGAATAAGAATCTTCCCAATCTTTATACCTTTGCAACATGCCCGCAGTGCATTCTCCATACTTTCGCCACTGAAAGGAAATCATAGGAAATCATGAACACATGTATGCAATATGTATTACTATCTGTAACAAAAAAGGGAAGGTATGTTACTATTCAAGGATGTATTTTGTTCTTTGTCCACAGATGCTCTAATGATGAGTTAAATTCTAGTTTAAAAGTTGCTAAAAAAAGGTATGCTTACTAATTACTAAATACTAGACAACTTTGATATTATATTCACAGGAATAAAGGCCATAAAGCAAAGCTAGAGATTTTTGCAACACTTTCTGGTATAGCATTTGTATCAGATCTGTATGATCTCTCGGAGACTCACAACACTGACATACTACGTAACATGGCACAAATTTTTTTCATTATTCTATATGTGACAACATTGGATAAGGCCCTGTTCTTTTCAGCTTAACGGCTTAACGACTTATGTCCGTTTTGAAAAGACATGCTTTGAGTTTTTGAGTCTGTTTTTTCGTTGTTTTAAAGTTGGGTCCTAACGCTTTAAAAAGCAAGTTAAACAAAATGGATTCGAATCTCGAGACTACATCAAGAAAGCTCTCGAAATTCAGTCATATCAGCCGTTCAGCTGTTTAGCCGATTGGATCAGCTCAAAAGAACATAACCTAAATTAGAAATTAGATCCTCGAGAAAGTACAAAATCAAAATATCTTGAAAAATTAGGTACCTTCTAATCACTGAGATGCCACACAATCTTTTTGAGAACTCCACCCCAGTGTAAACAGACCCTGCATGGATATGGAAGTACCGAAGTACTATAGATTACTTATGCATATGGAAGTACTATAGATTACTTAAGAGAGTACAAGCGCAGGTATCGTCAGTAAACAGGCTTAGGATATATTACAGAGGTAAATAAAATTATTTCCCTATCAGTTACATTGCTTGTTCATAACAAATGCTGCAATATTCCTGTTATGCTAAACCACAGAACTTTTGAGTAAGCAGTCCAAAGCAACTGTAACAGTTCATTTGTAAATAGCATTTGAGGTTTTTCAGGTAAAAAGAAAACCCCAAGCAGATGCATGCTTACAATGCAAATACTAAATGAAAACATGAAAGAAATAAAAAACCATAAGGCCAAGCCATACACCCTTCAAGCATAATTAAAAGGAATACAGTCATGCATTAGCACTTTGATACAACATAGAAACGAGTAAAATCCACATTGCATTTAAAGAGATGACCTATATAAAATACAACAATCTAGGTGAGCATACGCAGACAACTCTGTGCAATACTACTACTTACCGGTCGGAGTTATGACCTGCTTTTCCTTGAAAGGAAGATGGCCAAGACCATGCTCGACAACCTATTTTCCACAAGGAATTTCAAGGTACTATGGGAACCCGTAGAAAATAAAATTCATCAAATATATGCATATACTGACCAATCGAATCAACCGATCAGCATAAAATATGAAATCATGGGTTGTCGTGGCAGCATCCCTTATTATTGTATGCATGCCTCGTATCTGAAACAAAGAAGCATTAAAAATTCAAAAATTATACACCATAGAAATACTACAGCAGTTGTTGATTAATTTTGCATACAATTTACTATGGAGACATCAAACAGTGATCAAATGGTTTTACAAGAAAAATAAAACTTATGTTTACATTAGATACCTGATAAGTAGTTTGAATGACATATAAATTGGGGTGTATTTTACAGAGATCATGTTGACCAAGCTTAGTGCGAATATGTTGAACGATTAGATCAATTGCAACATCATTATCTCCGCCTCGTGGGATGATAATATCAGCATACTTTTTTGTTGGGAGGATGAAGTCTTCAAAAGCAGGCTTAACAAACTTTGAATACTGCAACAACAAAAAAACTGCATTTCAATGCTAATACCTAAAATTCTCAATAAGATGAACATTGCTTAAACTAATGGAAAGTAAGTGGTAATAGCTGAGGGTTGTACCTGATCTAGCACAGTTTTGATGTCTCTACCTTTCTCGATGGTGTCACGACGGATCCTCCTTGTTAATCGCACATCAGCATCTGCAAAATTTATAAAATTGAATGAAACAACAAAAGATAATACACTCTGTGAATGGAACAGATAAAGTACAGCTCAATTTTCTGTGTATTGAAAACCCTGGTCTACAGACAAGACAATATTAAGTTCAATGTACAGCATAGAGGCAAAGTTACGACAACAAATTGAAAGGATCTCTCTCTTTTTTTGACACAGAAAGGATGTTCTTAAACTACTCATTTTGCGCAACTGTGCAAGTACCGAATATTAGTCTTACGTCTATAGTTGCACTTTGTGCAATGCACACTCAGAAATATTTATGACTTGAAGAACAAATGTTTCTTATTAAAACTACCAGCATGATCATCACAAAAACCTATGTGAACAATGTATCAAAATTTTAAAAATGTCTGAAAATTGATTGTATAAACATGCAACTTCTAAATGAAAAGCTTAGTAGTCAAACTAATACCTGTATCAACAAAGATCTTCATGTTCATCAAATCCCGAACACGCGAATCATGAAAAACTAGAATTCCTTCCAAAATAATTACATCTGAATGGTTGACCTGGCATCAATCATAAAATTAGGATTGCTCTTAAACAAAAAGAAACAGAAATATAAATATAAATAAATAAAAGTGAACAATGATTTGTAAGCAGTGAACGAACATTGTTGGAGCAAATATTACCAGATAAAATGATGAAGATAAAAGGTGTTAACACTATATTTTCTTACAACGAGCTGTGAAGAAGTTGCTATCGAAAGTTCATAGCACTGTAAATTCTTTAGTACAACTGGCCGTTACTGATTGCAAATACAACGCTGAAACCCCAAATAGTCTTATAAAACTCAAGACCAAGAAACTCACTATGCTAGGGCATAGGTTACGAATAGCACAAAATGTAAAGTAATACCTTCCTTGCATGTGCGACACTCTTATAGGTTTTGAAGTTATAGCTAGGAATGTCGACGTCCTTGCCATGTTTCAACTTCTCCATAGAAGAGAGTAGCAACTCCGTATCGAATGCATCTGAAATTAGACAGAGGTGGTGCAGCGAAAATTGTCAGTGCATATCAGACATTAAACTCACAAAGACATGTAATCTACCTGGATGATCTAAGTTATAATCATGAACATGGACCAATTCCTCATCAGACAATCCGTAATAGAATGACTCCTGTAATATTTCAGATAAACAGTCATGTAGCTTGGAAGATTATAAATAACATATGGGGACAAGCAATATTAAGCAACAAGGGTCTATACCCTGCTGTTCAGAAATATAGCACGGTATATCAGTTGGTAAATACTGAAACTGGCTTGTTTTCAATATCAGTTTCCTTTTTGTAGTTTGGCGTGGTGCATAATACATATAGTTTGGTGTGGTGCACAATACATATCATAACAGAATGTATTATATATAATAATATAATAACGCAAAATAAAAAAAATGTTTGTGTGAACGCATCCGACATGTTAGTATAACATCACAAAGGTAGTGAGCTAAGCTCAACGATGTCAATAAAAAAAGTAAATGAAAAATAAAAAAAGGCCTACATACTACTTCATAGGCATGGCTGCAGCACACAGAAGCAAAAGTTCTTTGAAGCATTCAGCCAACACAAATATGCTCATCATGATCCTTTTCAAGATGATGAGGGCAAGAGCATTAAGTTTATCCAATGACAGGGTTTTGGTTATGTGAATCAAGTTCTAAATTGTTTTGGGGGTAGAAACAAGAAAAACTTGGTAAGGGTTCAAGATGTAATGGCAAGCATTTCAGATTATTGTAAAGGAGAAGGTAAATTGTAGAAAAACTACAAATCTGCCATCATATTATTCGCTTAGCATTTAGGGTTATGCACTTGATATAGGTCGATGTATAGTCAAATCAATTTGACACTCAATCAGCAGCCTGGAATAATCATTATTTTGTCAGCTTCTGCACATCATTTGAACAATGTACTTAGGGTTTGGGAATCTGATGCTCTGTTTGACGGAGAAAGTTATCTGTACTATAGATCTATAGCATCCTAATACCATCCTCCTGGCATATAGACCACTCATATGACAATACGAAGTTTTGATGCATGATGAAGGGGACAAAGTAAGAACAAAGAACTGAAATGTGGATATATCTCATCTCAATCCTATAGATATATAAATTGGAAACATAAAAGTGTAATCATATTCACTAGATACTTTACTTATAGGAAAAAAAAAATAAATGTACCATTGGATATATTTTAAGGAATATAAACAAATGGGTGGTCCAAATACCACAAGACGAAAGGTGCTATCAGAAAACAAAACGGAAGCTGTGACAAACCTGAGTAACAACAACTACACGCTGATCACGTAGCTGATCGATGATCATTTTGCATACAGTGCTTTTGCCTGAAGATGCACCGCCAGCGACACCTGCACAATCCAAACCAAATCAGGGTGCAGCGCATTTGGGAGCAGCCACACTGAACATCGCAATCGATGTTTAGCTAATTCCACACAAGAAATAGATATGCAGCAATCAGCATCCACTAACCAATGACAAATGGTTCCTGGTGCCCATTCTCCAGGCCTGATGTCCTCGGCTGTTCCTCCTGCCCCGACATGGAGCCCTGGAGATCCAACTCTTCCAGACGGAGTGCCGAGTAGTGAACCCCGGCAGCGGCATCAAGCACATCGTCCACCGGCTTCGAACCCATATATCGCTCCTTCCACAGACCTGCCACAGCAACCAGGATATCAACCACCATTGGCGGATCCACTGCCCGGGCGTGCGCGGAAGGGAACCCCGGTACCTGCGGCAGACGCCGGAGATCTTGCGGACGGCTTGCACGGGCGAGAGAAGCTAGAGATCTAGATGGGGCGGGTCGGGGACGGGTCACGCCTCCACCCGCCTCGCCCCGGCCTGCCCCACCGGCGCGCCCACCCGGCCCCGCCTAGGCGCCTACCGGAGAAGAAGCCCACAGCCGCGTCGCCCGGGGAGGAGAGCTTCGGCGGCGTCGATCAGGCCACGGGAGGAGGCGAAGGCCAGCGCCGTCTCCGTCTCCGTCGCTGGCAAGGGGCGGAGGGTCAGCCGGGACTGGAGGAGCGCGATCAAATCCGAACCCACAAAACAGCAACAACAAAACGAGGGAGAGGACGAGGAAGAGGACCAGGGCGGCGGGATCTGCCGGGGAGGGAGGCGGCGCGGCGGTCGCCCGAGGGAGCGAGCGGCGAGCGGCGAGCGAGGGAGGGAGCGCAGAGCGTGGCGTGCGTGAGACGTGGAGGTGTATGTATGTATGTATGTATCCGCCTTCCGGCAGAAGAGGCGCACGGTGATTGCGCTTGCGCCGAGAGGAAACGGCAAGTCGGCCGCGGCGCGGAGGCGTTCGTTCGTGTCGTCCCGTATCTTTGCTTGCTATTAAAAGAGCCCGCGCCCCGCGGTGATGGTGTATGCCAACTTTCACCTCACATTTTCCTCGCCAATGGAGATGGAGATGGGGATCGCCTCTTCGGGCATTCCTTAATTACCTCGCGCAATTCCGCCGATTTAGGGCGCCTTCCAGAATTAGCGAGTGCTACTGTGATTGGGGAAGCAAGCGCGAGGTTTACGGCTCTGTTGGATATTGGAAAGTGGAGCGATACATCTAAGCCGGTGACGACGGCCCTTTTGGTTCGTGTTAAAAGGTTCGATTTTATTTGGTTGCGCTAAAATTTATTATTTTGGTGTATACTATTTGGAGTAACATTTTGTACTCCCTCCTTTTCAGTATGTAAGGCATAATTTGATTTTCGTGAATACCAAGTAGACCGTGTATAGCATTTGTGATTCCTGATTTGCCCCTAATTAATTGCCCCTAATTAATGAGATGATTTTTTATCAGCGCTCATGCAAGGGAAGGAAATATCAGCGAATAATGCAATCCTAGAATTAATTAGTTTCCTACACAGCGAAGGGTATTTCTGAAACTTCTGAACGGTCGATGCAGCTGCGGCTTATAGATTGGAAAAAAAAAGTGAAAACAAATTATGCCTTACATACCGGAAAGGAGGGAGTAATATGTTTTAGGTATTGGTAGGATTTTATTTAAAGATCTAAAAATATTTTTTATACCTTTTAATCTTTCCGTACCTCTTTTTGGAAAGCCTTTAAATATTTGCTCAACCGAACAAAATCAAATCCAACCGCGAATCAAAGAGGACCGATGCAAGGAATCGTTGAGCTATGTTGTGATATGGGATCCTTCCCAACCTAATTGATCTTATTCACAGCACTACCAATGCACCGTTTTTAGCCTATTGGAATTAAGGAATTGAAAACAGAATAACTAGATAATAATAGTATGAAAAAATAATGAGATGAAGGGTAAAGTGCACAAACATAGGATTTTGAAACTAGATAAGGCAAATAAAATAGTTCGTTTATCCAAAGGAAGAGAAAGTTGTGGGAGAAACATAACCAATAATACAATTGATTCCTTTTGTGTTGGAATGGATCTTTATTTTCCTGTGAAAGCTACTACGGAGTAGTATTATATCCTTTCCCTATAAATGGAAACGTGATTCCCCTTAGTCCTAAACATCATCCTGCTTTCCACAGAAAATCAGAACACCAGAATTCATTTCAAGAGCATTTGACCTAAACCTGGCCTGTTGTAGTTGGCACCCAACTGAGATAACTGTGAAAATTACATGAATAAGATCCATGAGCCCTTTTTCCATTTTATAATCATTGTTTTACTTTTTGACTTTTGTAGATTTGATCCCCTCTTACCTTTATCTTTATTTCTATCTCTACTATTAAAATTTATATCACTACTATAAAAAGTCTCCCGTAGTGATAATGGCGGTGGTACGTCATCCATCTCCACCCATCATGTCTTGTTCAGTGGCCGGGGCAACATGCAATACTTTCTATGTTTGATTTCTTTCTTACCATATGTTGCATCATATTTTGGAAACTTCTCAATCGTTCGAGATATACAATCATCATATTTATATTTTATCTTGCCTTTATGATAATTTTAAAACATATAAAATTATAAAAGGCTAGCGCCAGCGTCCGAACGTCCGCTCGAGCGCGCGCCGATCGGACACGCCTTGGCCGTCGGATCGCTGGCATCGCGCTCATCTAAGCGTAGACCTGCTGCGTGCACGAGACGCATGAAGGCGGAGACGCGGAGTGGCTAGATGTGCAGTTGATCATTTTTCAAATAAACTTTTGATTTTTTTATAAAATTCAAACAGTGTTCAAAATGCATGGAATAAATTTTATAATTCTTCTAAAATCGAGGGCAACCCATTTTATATACTTTTAATTATTATTTTTTTCAATTTTTCAATTTTTTTGATGTAAAACTAGAAGAAGCCGCTTATGAAACTTGATAGGTATACTAGTGAAACTTGGCCGTGTGCTGATGAACCTTGGCCCACGTATTGATGAAGGCGAGCGCCAGATGAAACCTGATGAAACTTCGATGAAACTTGAATAACACTTGTTGAAACTTGGATAACACCTGTTGAAACATGAATAACACCTGTTGAAACTTGGATGAAACCTGTTAAAACTTGATAAAACTTGGATTAAACGTGGTAAAACTTGAATTAAACGTGATAAAACTTGACAGTTCGGCAAGTTTAATGAGTATGAAATCCAAGTTTCAATAGGCGAAACCCAAGTTTCACAAGGTAAGATTGAAGTTTATATGGCAATATACTTCTTGTTTTATTTGTAAAAATATGAGGAACGCGTTGGTGCAAACGGTTGGTGTATTAGAGCACCCAGTCAAAATTTATGGCCACCGAAAAAAATGCTTGTGGGACACACTCTATTTGGCTGCAGCGTGCCCCATCGCCTCATGCGAGCTGGGCCGCGTCTGCGCGCGTCCGTCGCGTTGGACGGCCGGCCTAAAGTGTTTTTGATTAAAAAATGTGGAAACAAAACACAGTCGAACATGGAAATGAAGGTGAGTGTAAAGAAGCATGGTACGGTCAAGTGTGAAAGTCTAATTGCAGAGTTAAGTGCTGTGAGTCAGTCAAATATAATATAATACATGAAAAGTGGTACATTTGTTCCTTGCAAAAGGACGGATGACTTTGCTAACACAGGAATAAAGCATTTTATTGATCTCCCACGGAATCGTTTTACAGTCGGACCCAGAGCTAATTAATTAGTGTTAGCTTTCCGTTTGACATGGTTGAAATAGAAAAGCATTGGAACACGAAATATGAAAAACAATTCTCATGCAGGCATCACCGTGAGTTGTCTGTCGATCATTTAGCACTCTGAGTCCGAGGTGCATAATTTGTTCTCGATTCCCAATGTAAATCAGAACTTTTCTTGAGAACACACCATAATAGGTTTCTTCGGCGCTTTTGCAACAAAGTGATCAATATTCTAGACAGTATGCTATAGCTCCGTGATGACAACGTGTAACTTTTTTTAAACGTAGAACGCTATGTTAAATACTAAAATTTCGCAAACAGAACTATTTTTGCTATAACTATTAAATTGACTGCTATTTTCGCTATTTTTCTAACCGCTATGCCACCATTATGCTGTTTTTAAATTGTCTTTTAAAACCCAAACTTTTAACTATATGTTGAGTTATGTTCTACTTCATTTTTACGTCATATAATCTTACTACTGTTAATAAATGATGACTTAGAGCGATGGTTTGGACTTTGGAGATACCTTTGTACTTTGGCCCTTAATTTACCTCTGTTGTTGTCATGGGCGGTGCTTCACGCTGCGAACAAGCAGAGAGTTTTTCTTCTTCAAAAAATATATATCTTTGCTTTGCCAGGTCCAATCCATAAAGTTATCTGTGCTAACGGGTGCAACTTGGGTGGTTGATTTGGAATTAAACGCTAGTATGGAAAGAAGGATTTTTTTATAAAAAAAAGTTAGACCTCTTTGCAATATTAATAATTCAGGGAATTTTTATGGAGTAACTTAGACCTCATTTGATATTTATGAATTTTAACAAAGTTTTCTTTAAAATAGAGGAAAGTAGTTATTTCAATTCCAGTCATGTCTTCGTTATTTGTAGGAGATGAAAAATATTCCCTTGTCTAGATGAAGTTCTCCAATGAAAAACTACCTTATTATGCTAAGGATATCAAAGATACATTCGGTTTCAAACTGAACACTTATTTTATAAATTATGTAGTTGTGGTATAGCTAGTTAAGTATTTCTTTTTCGTAATTGCTCCTTGTCGCTTCAAAACAGACGAAATTTTAGTCGACGTATTTACACTAGAAATAACTAAATTTATATATGGTTTGATGTTGTAAAAAGTGTACAATTTAACGCTAAGAAATTTAATGTACTATGTAGCCACATACCTTTTATGTAGCCTCTTGTGTGTCTTTTTTTATTGAACAACTAAAAAAACATATACTTGATTGTTGCACCTTTTTAAACATCAAACTATATGTAAACTAAATTATTTGACTAGTGTAAAAGACGCCGACTGAAATTTTCTCTATTTTCAGTCGACCAATGAGGAGTCACATCCTTTCTTCTTTTACTCCCTTAGACCAATCAATGAAAAAAATCATTTTCCAGTATGTGTGGTAAAATTTTAATAAATTCTAGCTACCCACTTTTAAAAAATATGTTTAATATCAATACATGAGATTCATCTCAACAACACACTTCCATCGTACTGTACTCTTATTGATAGTTATTAATAATTTACAATAGCAATTAGTAATGACAAGATATTTTCACAGCCGTGCCAAATGCATGTCCAAACAACAACGAATGAGGGAGAATGAGGTTGCCGAATTCAAAATGCATGCCCTCCCTATCCATTTGTCGGATACTGTCGATGTCAAATCGATCCGACCTATGCATTTTCCATTATTACATTATTTTGAGTTGTCTGTGATGTGAGTCATGTGACCAAACTGTTCAAAGCCTCTCAAGCCACACCTGAAGAGAAAAAAAATTGGCTAAAGAATCTAGTGTTTGTCATCGGATATTTCTAGTTCACTATGTCTCGTACCTTGAAAAAAAAAACATAGGACTAGCTAGCAGCCAAGGCAATAAAACAAATACATCGTCATGGCCCTTCCGCAGAAAGAAAAGGCTAGGAAATCTCGTTTCGCATACAAAAAAAAATGATGAAATTTCCTGTCTATATGGTTCCTGTCGCCAAGAAGACATGACTGCAGTCCAGAGATTCAAATTTCACTTTGCTCTGGTCCGTGGATATGATCTTCGCAGCATCTGCTGTCACTCGCCGCTGTCGGCGCATAGCACGCGCCACGCAGCATCGCAAAGCTAGGCAGTGGTGACTCGATCGAGTGTTTGCGCTCTGCATGAAGAATACTGATCGTTGGTTTGCCTCGTTTGGTGGTGCCGCATCACGCAGTTCGGTGCAGCATCGCGCTCTCGCCGTCGCCAATCGATCGTTGAGACGATCGAGAGCCCCAGGGCCCAGGCGGGTTGGCGCGAGCCCAGCGTGCACGCGCGCGCTTCCTCCGTTCTTCTGGACCGTGCAGAACCGTGGTGTTATTGTCGTTGAACATTGTCTTGGATTGCGTCATGTGCATTGCATCTCCTCTTCTCCACGCACGAAAGGAAGGAGAACCTAAGGAGAGACTCTTGGTGCCCAGCACATGCAGAGTGGTTAAGAGTAAGAGGAACCAGGAGAGCATTTTGGTCGCTCCCACATGCAAAAGGAAAGAAGAATCAAGGAGGGCCTTTTTAGGCTGCAATGGCCAATGGGGCAAACTCATGTCGAAACTAAACTAGATCCACCCCTATCTGATGTGGTTGGGCAAAGGATGGGAGAAGAGAGGGTCGCTGCAGCATTGGGAGAGCCACCGGCGATGTTGTGGAGAGTAAGGACCGAAGGAGCAGACAACAATTGTATCAATTGTATCTGGAGAGCAGGAGGGAGTAGGATTGGAGGGAGAGATGAGGAGAAAGTGGTCACTAACATGGAGGTGGAGGCATTGTTACACCTATGTGGAGCAACAAAAGGAGATGGAGGTGAACCGATAGCGACACTAGAAATTTAAAAAAGGAGGGGAAGGCTAGCGGCGTTTTAGGTTTAAAAGGTGGAGCTAAGGACCGATGATTTATAGAGAAGAGGGTTGGCGGGGTGGAGGTGAGGATTGAGGAGTTCCAGAGAAAAAATTATGATTTTATCACCCTGCAAGGGATGGCCTCACTATTTTATCATTCCTCTCTTGATGACATGCGGGACCATTTATGACAATGTGTTAGAATGACAAGATAGCGATACCATTGTTTAAGGGTGGCATTGAGCTAGGGATTCAGTACATAAGGCGCAATGGAAGTGAAAAGGTGAGATTGGTTGTGTATAGGGATGGAGACGTGAGTCGGGCTATAGGGCAGACCGTGCATACTTTTTTATCATTCATTAGTAGAGTTTTTTTAGAGTGGAGATGATATTTTAACTTTTTTGATTTTATATATAATGTTATAGTTATTAATGCCTAAATTTGTATTTTAATGACTCTATCACGGTCTAAAACACGAGAATTGTGGATGAGATGTGACAGAGTTATAAAAAACTAAGGCAACACCGTTGTTGGCGGGAGCCAACCAACGAGGACCCCCACCGAATGAAATGCGAGGCCACATGCGCGCACCGCTGGAAAGGCCTCCTCTTTTGCGTCGCCTGATAGGTGGGCCCCTGAACACAAATGGCCAAATATGCGGATGCGGATGCGAGAACTGCTGGAGATAGTCTAAGGAGTCCCAGAGAAAAAAATTATGATTTTGCCACCCTGCAAGAGATGGCCTCACTATTTTGTCACTCCTCTCTTGATGACATGTGGGACCATCTGTGACAGTGTGTTAGAGTGATAAGATAGCGATACCCATTGTTTAAGGGTGGCATATGGGCAAAATCCCCAAATATGAGCTAGGGATTTAGCGCGTGAGGCGCAATGGAAGTGAAAAGGTGATATTGGTTGTGTATAGGGATGGAGGCATGAGCGTGCCGGGCTACGGGGCAGACCGTGAGCGAGGTGTCTTTGCTGGTAAACCTATGTATGCTTGTTTATCATTCATCATTAGTAGAGTTTTTTTAGAGCGGAGATGATATTGTAACCTTTTTGATTTTATAAAAAATGTTATAGTTATTAATGCCTAAATTTGTATTTTAAAGACTATCATGGTCTAAAACACGAGAATTGTGGATGAGATGTGACAGGGAGTTATAAAAAAAAACTAATGCAACGCCGTGTGGAAAACACTTATTATTGCAAATTATTGATAAAACCTACTAAAACTATAGTATCATAATTTTTTTTGATATGGGATTAGCAAAAGTGAAATACTATTCATGTTTAAAGATTAAAAAAAATTAACTTGCACACATTTGTATTTGTATGCGAAGGAGCTGTATTTTCACTTTTTTTAGGTCAATTTTCTGTGTGGCACTAAAACAATTTTCAATCCTCTATATGACATCCTGTGTATATGACATGTGGGACCGTCTGAGTATGACACGTGGGTCCAGTGAAATTATAGAGTATTTTCTTTTTTTCAGTGACACACAGAATATTTTCCCTTTTTTTTTTTTCTAAACTGAAAGCCACAACTTTCTGCGACGGTAACCTGTACGCCATACCCATAACACGTAACAGTCGCGAGGCAGACAGCTTGGAGCCACCGAGCCAGGTAGTACAAGTATAGATCCGTCGCCAGGTAGTATAGAAGTATAGATCCGTCGTTCCTGATGGATACTCCTGGCATGGTGATATCTAGATCAACCAATCCCTGGACGACATCAACACACACACGCACACACCAAAAAGAAAAAAAGAAAAAAAAAAAAAAGAGGCGACGGCCGAATGGCCGATGCCACTGTCACTCGCGGCAGCGGATAGCCGAACCATCTCTCGACGTCGCTAGCCGTACGTCCGCTACTGGATATGTAATTAAGCTAGCCGCAAATTAATTAGGTGATTAAGCACGCGCGCGCGCGTTAATTAACCACACCTTTAAGCAGATGTAGATGGGTGGAGATTGGATAGAGATCGGTGATCGAGCACCAACACGGCGTCCATATCCGCTGCGATAGGAGGCACGAGCTGCGACGAAAAGGGATGCAGGGCCGTTCCTAGTGTACTCAGTCCTCGCGCCTCGGCATGAAATAAAAGGTTATATTCTCTACTCTCTGGGAAGTATATAAAAATGTTTTTAATATTACATGTTTCTATAAATTCAATCACACATTTTTGTCTCTTATTTTCTCTCGTATTCACTTCAGGACGTTTGTTTTCTGTGTTATGACATCAGAACAAAGGACTCTTAGATATATCACTAATAATAGCTAGAGTGATTAGCAACAAGCACATATTGATATAGGGATTAGGGATAATTAGCAATAAGCAACGAGCATCTTAGCCCCGAAGAGAGCGTTAATTTACCATTTAAGTTTGTGATGTTCAATGTGCGAGATGAATTACCTTATCCACTCACACTTTTCGTTTTTAGGTGGCGCGCTGTCTATCTTGGAAGCGCACGTGCTCTTGATGACCGATGAGAAGTTTTGTCGAGTTTTTTTAGCCGCAGGGCAAGTCCAACTCGAATTCTCAATCTCTTGCTCGTCTTAATCCACACTTGCACAGCGAATTGTGCGTAACCAGTGTCCATTCCTCAGAGGCTCAGAGTCAGTCGCTCTCTTCTGATGATGCCGACCTAGGGCAGTTAGGAAGAGCGCCAAGTCAAGTACACCTGCGAAATTACGAGGATACGAAGACTCATCGAATCACCTGTGTCTTTCTTTATTCTACTTCGTGTTTTTTGTTATCAACTTACGGATAAAAATAGTACGTTCTTTGAATCAATCACTCCGGCCTTTTTATATTTTTTTCTTCGATATTCTGAAGTCCTTTCAGAAAATAAAGTTTAGTCAAACCAAACAGTCCGACTTCTCCGAGCAGCCTTTCGAAGCTGTCTAAGTCTGGACGTTTCAATTTAGCCATATTTGAACAAGACATATGAATGAGATAATAGACAAAAAAAAAAACAAGATCCATTAGCATTTCCCATTTGAAAAGACTTTGTAACTTTTCTAATTGGATGTTTCGGATAAATGGCACCGCACAACCTCTATATTAAAGATTTATCACTATTCTTTTTTATCACGATAAATGTCAATATGAAATCACGTTTATTCAATAAATGCCCCTTCGATTGCCACACATGTTCCATTTTTAAATTTTTTTTTCTCATTTGTGTATTATGATGATTTTGCCTATATTCTTCTTCCTCCATCCCTCTCACCTCTCCTTTCTGTCTTCTTTCCATGACGTGCTAGCCTCCACCGTTGGCTAGCGTTCCCTCCTCTCCATCCTGTCCCCCCTCTAGTGGCGAGGCACGACGTCGGTGGCACGCACGTGGTGGGTTTGAGCGGCGAGGGATGGGTCGGGGAGGGGGGTGAGGCGATGGAGTGAATGGGTCGAGGTGGCTGGCGAGGCAATTTGGAATAGCAGGCGGAGCGGTAAGCCAAGGTGGACGGAGCGGTGAGCTGAGGTGGCGTGGCATGTCCAACGGAGGGTCCACGACGAGTTCGGATCTGGAATAGGGGGCCACAACCACGGACAAGCTCTCTAGGTTGCAACCGTCTTGAGCTCGCCGGGGAGTAGCAAACTAGGGAGAAGCTCGCCTGGGAGGAGCAAGTCGGGGAAGAGGCAGAGGGTGGCATTGGGGAGAGGCGGTGGGGCGGCACTAGTGTGGTGGTTAGGAGGAAGAGAGAGGGAGAAGAAGGACGAAGAAGATGGGACGATAATTTGACACAATTAGATAATAGAGATGATGGCAAATTTATCTAGTTTTAAATATAATGTCAAAAAAAGGGGACATGTGGTGCTCAGAGTGTCATTTATCGAATAAACATAGTTTCACAATGACATCTATCACAATACGGAAAAAATGGTAAATCTTGAATGAAGAGATTGTGCAGTGGCATATATCAGATTATCTAATTTGACTCCCTTTTCTCCTCGTTTCAAATTTAGCTCTCCTTGTGATATGGTCAAATAAAGAGAATATCACAACATGAAATATAAAAAAGAATTCAGGGCCAGACAAAGCCAGAAGTGGTTTGGACGAGCTTTTCAATTAATAATACACCCTAATCAGAAATAATTATGGCCCATAGACTTGGAGAACCTAAATTGTAACAAAGTGTTTTTTAATGTGAAAAATGAGTTTATTTTTTATTTGGCTCCTGGCTACCGTCTTCAACGAAAATTATTGCAATCCAGCAAGATCCAAATTTCACTCTCCTCGAGGACAACATCCGAGTTTTGAGACTTTTTGAGTGACCGCGGCAAGATCGTCCACCGTCCATTTGGCACTTAGGTGGGCCATGCATAGCAGTCTAGTCGTGCATTGGGCCAGGATCGGATCCCACAGGGTCCCAACCCACCTCTTGTTGCTCAACAGTACATCTCTGTGTCCACTCCATCGGGTCATGTAAATTGGTTCAGGCCCATTTGATTAGCATGCAGATGTTAAGATGGAACAACACACATATTTTTCATGCATCCTTTAAAAGATAGAAAATGAATCCCAGTCTCTCCATCATTTTTCACGTACCAGGTCTAGATATTTTTTTAAAGAGAAAATTGCGATTTGAACTTGCAGTGATTCTCACTTAGCCCTCTAAACTTGGGTTTTACTTTCTCGCCTCCATAAACTTGCCTCTATTTGCACGGTTGCCCCAAAACCGTTAACTGCTGACGTGACAATTATGTGGCCGTTAAGCACTGATGTGGCTACCACATGGTAGCTAAAGCTGACATGGATTGTTGTTAGCGAAAAAAATAAAAAATTAGTAATTTTTTATTTTTTTAAAAAATAAAAATTTAGAAAAAGTTGAAAAAATCATACAGATTCATTTTAAAACATAAAAAATAAAAAAATTTAAAATCATAAAAACGAAATAAATCAAAAAAATTAAAAATCATTGAACCGAAACAAATAAAAAAAAATCATAAAAACTGAAAAGTTCGGGAAAATTAGGGAAAGAACCTATTTTTTTTTTATCTTTTTTTCCTTTTTTCGAATTTTAAAGGATTTTTATGGTTTTGCCGAATTTGCTTTTTAATGTTTTTTTTTCTTTTTTATGGTTTTCCTAATGTTTTAGGTTTTTTTCGTTTTTCCTAATTATGTTTTTTATGTTTAATTTTTTCTAATTCTTTGAATTTCCTGTTTTTAGGTTTTTTCCTCAATTTTATGGTTTTTTATGAATTTTATTTTTTTGGGTTTAAAATTTTCTCCCATTTTTATGGACTTTTTATGGTTTTCCTTTCCTTTTTTATATTTTCCCCATTTTTTACTTTTTCCAAATTTTTATGATTCTTTTTTAATTTACAAGAGCAAGATTTGGTCAACAAAGATTTCACCAAGTTGCAAAGATGACTGAACAAAGACTGCAAGGGCCTCATCAAGCAACAACATTCAGAAAGTGAAAATCTTATGCCACATCGAAGTTTTGGAAAACAAAAAACAATGCTAATTTTTAGACAAGACGCTAATTGAACGAGCTAGCATAAGCTGAAATGTGAATATCGTATAACTTCGTATAATGTATGCTATACGAAGTTATTAGAAAAAACATAAAGAAAAATAGGAAAACATAAAAAAGGGAAAATCAAAAAAAACATTTAAAAAATAGAAAATTCGAAAATATCGAAAACAAATTAGAAAAACAAAAAATCATAAAAAATAGAATGAATTTGAAAAATCATCAAGGGTTGTGGAGCTGATCATGACATTTGAATATATCTAATTGTCAAACTTCTTAATTCTTCGTCCATAATTATTGTTTCTATTTTTCTATTTGATTTGATATTTTTATTTTTTATATATTTTTTTTCAATTTTGATGTTTATTTTTTATTTTTTGCTTTTCTTGATTTGCTTTTTTTGTTTTTTGTATTTTTTTGTATTTCCTCTTTTTAATTTTTTCCTAATTTTTATGATTTTTCTACCAAAAGCTAGCCATGTGGCAGTCACATCAGCGCTTTACGAACACGTAATTGCCACATCAGCACTTAACTGTTGTCGTAACGTTTTTGGGGCAACCGTGTAAACAAAGATAAGTTTAGGGGGCGAGAAAGTAAAACTTAAGTTCTGGGGGCTACGTGAGGATCGCTGCAAGTTCAGGAGGCAACAGTGTAATTTTCTCTGTATTCAAATATAAGGTTTCATGACTCTAGTTGGACATATCTCGCTTGGAAGTTGGAAGCTAGCATTTGTGAAACAGATGGGGTACACTAATGTAGAATAACGGATATTTCTCTACCCTTACTCAATACATTTTTTACACTACTAGTTCCAATTAGCAAGCAAGGCTTGTGCGTCATGCATGCGTCCAGTGACATGCAGAAATCACAAACATTCCAATTGCAACCTCCCAAAAGCAACCTGCGAGCGTGCAACGGCGATCATCAGAATACACAACTCGATCCTGGTCACCAGTTCCTGCACCCGGAAGCTTCTATCACTTGTGACATTTCCTGCTGCAACGTACGAGCAGCGCAACAATGGCCGGACGCGAAAAGCCAGGGCTCCAGCCTTCAAGCAAGTGCATGATCAGAAATTCAAAATTCAAAACCAATGAATCGAAAAAAGAAAATGACTTGCAAATGAAGCAGACGCATGCATAAACTAAACGGTGCAGTACGTGCATGTCATAAGAAGCAACTTGCAAAAAAAAATTTATATGCATGGCCATGAAGGAGAAGAAGAGAAATGTTCAGGTTGAGTGATCTTGTCAGCTCGATTGACTTGTGGGATAAGGATTATAGTAGAGCGCGTTCAATGATAAGACACACAGATCGTTGTGGACGCGATGATGGAAACAAGTGGCTCCATCCGTATCTGCTTACTGCGCCTACAATTTGCATGTCTTGTGAAGTAAACTAACCGTTTCTTAATCTCGGAAGAGATGATCTTTCACTGATGGCCCAATCATTAGCAGATTTTCTTGCTCATGAAGGGAATTAATAAGCACTTGAGGTCAATTTGTGCTCCTGAATGCCCGGGCCGTTAGCTTATTCTTTTGGAGAATCGATGGGGATGTTGTTTGCAATACAGTATTGTACAGTTACATTATTACCAAAAGACTAAAATACTGTGCCTGTGGCATGCATATATATAGGTCAGTCTCTCTTCAGAGTTAGATGACTAACTGGGACAGCAAGTAGTACTTCTGCACAAAATTCAACCGTAGCTAAGTTTTTTTGAAAAAAAATTAAGATTCAGCTGTAACTCAACTGCACGAAATTGCACCAAATTCCTGGAATGCAACTATATGACTACCAGTATGTATACAGTGCGACTTGCGAGTACCTGATATATATAATACCACTTAACAAGAATAGATACACATCGTAGCTAGATCAGACTTGCTGATCACTGAAACACTGAAGCTGACATATGCATTACATGATACAAGCATTTAGTCAACCCTTAGAGCAAAAAAGAAATCATATCTAGTGTAAAATCAACCACCGCAAGATACCATGCACGCATGAACGTCCCTGAATTTCTGCAGAGATCTTGCAGTTGAATTGAAATCTCAGCTCACTTGTTTGCAACCCAGCTAAGCTTCCCTCTCATTTTCACTGGGTGGCTTGACAAACTGGCTACACACTGACTTGCTTTGTCAGAAATCGCCAACTGCCAGCCAGTGTCAGCTATGACTCCACCAGCAGCAGACCAGCTCGACTCAGAAGGCATATATAGCCCATTGCGATGCACGGCGCTACTATTCACAAGAAAGTTTGAGCTTCCACAGCGCATTCATGGCGATCGGAGCACCGGCTTCCCATCAGCCTCGAGACACGAGCAACATCCTCGAGAACGTATGGGCCAGCATCATGACGGGGTGCACCACCCCGACGTCGTCGTCGACGGCGATCACCGGCGAGGAGAAGCCGGTAGCCTTGCAGAGGCTGCCGAGCTTGGGGAGGTGGATCTCCATGGGAGCCGAGGAGTGGGACGAGCTCCTGAACGGAGCAGCGGCGCTTGCGTCGTCGGATGCCTCCGGCGAGCTGCTCGCCGCCGCGTCGCCGGCGAACCAGGACGGCCAAAGCACCAGCTGCTGCTCGCTGCAGGACGGCCAAACCAAGGCGGCGGCGGCGGCGCCGAGGAGCTACAGGGGGGTGAGGCGGCGGCCGTGGGGCAAGTTCGCCGCCGAGATACGGGACACGCGGCGGAAGGGCGCGCGGGTGTGGCTGGGCACCTTCGCGACGGCGGAGGAGGCGGCGCTGGCGTACGACAAGGCGGCGCTGCGCATGCGCGGCCCGCGCGCGCACCTCAACTCCCCGCTCGAGGTGGTGGAGGCGCACCTGGAGCGCGACCGGCTGGCCGGCGGCGGCTGCCCCGATCAGACCTCGAGCCTCGTCCGCCGCCGCCGGAGGAGGAGAAGCGCCGATACGAGAAGCGATGTCATCGCCAATTACACCGCGATGATTGCAGGTTACGATCAGATAGTGTCATTCGCTTCAGATCGAGATCAAAGAACAACACAAGACTGTCTGAACAGTGATGCAGGATTGATTGAGCTTGAGGAGATTGGTGGCGAGTACTGGGAATACTTGTTCCCGCCTCTTGTCTAGGACTCCCACATAGGGTTTATTGGAAAGAAGAACAAACTCCTACATAGGGGTCATGCATGAAGGAGCTGCATCTTGTCGACCTCGATCTCTACATCTGTGTTATACGTACGCGCGAGATTGATTGTTCTTAATTTTTGTAGATAATCTGTTTGTTCTTAATCAGCATGTATATATATATATCACTTTTGCTCAAGGCCAGGGAACCCATGAGGGGTTGAGGGTCAGATGATTTGGCTTATCGCAATCGTTCATCTCCATTTCTAATTCGTCCATGTCCCATACTGGTGATTGGGATTTCAGTTCAAATAATGAAATAAAACCAGAAATTAAAAATTTTAAATTCAGAATTTGAATGTTGTGGTCCAAATCCAAATTCAACTAGAAATCTAAGTTGAATTCTAATTTTGAATTGTTTTCTACGAGAGAAAACGGCACAAATAGGACCGACCCAATACAGGCCTACTGGTTGAACAGACAAATTCAGCCCACATATTACGGCCCATTAGGGTTTCCACACATAAAGGAACACTTCGCCAGTTCGCCTCCGTCCTCCCCCGTCGGCCGCCATCTCATCCTTAGGTTGAGGTCTCCTCCTCGGCTCCTCCTCCGGTCTCGAGAGCTCGCTGGAATGGTCGCCTACAGGGTGAGCTTTTCTCACACACGCCGCCGCTGTATCCTCTTGATCCACCGCGCTATTGTTCTTCCCTGTGTGGCTGATCTGTGCGTCTCTGTGTGCGCGAATTGCTTCGAGCGCGCAGTTCCACCAATACCAGGTGGTGGGTCGCGCGCTGCCGACCCCCGGCGATGAGCACCCCAAGATCTACCGCATGAAGCTCTGGGCCACCAACGAGGTCCGCGCCAAGTCCAAGTTCTGGTCTGTATGCCAAGCTGCCATGCCAAATCAATGGTTCATTTTGTGATTTGGTGTGCGATTCTTGATGATGCCGTGTCTTTTGTGTTTCTGTGTTCGCGCGCAGGTACTTCTTGAGGAAGCTGAAGAAGGTGAAGAAGAGCAATGGCCAGATGCTCGCTATCAACGAGGTACCCACTCTTTGCCCCTTATGGCTTAAAGATTATAACTTTGCTTTCTGGACTGGTGCTACGAACCAAATGCCACGATATATCTGCAGTTCATTGATGTTGGCGTGTTGCCTTGGTGATGATTGTAGTGATGACGAGCCAATTTTTTGGATGACTAGGAAATGGTGTGCCTTGATTTGACCAAATGCGATTTATTGATCCTGTATGTGTTTCTTAGTTCAATGCATAGGAGATCATGGATGACCTTAGTATCATTTTTATACCTGGACTATTTCACACCCTATGATTTCTTGGAATTCATGGTTTTATGGTGCTAGGGTTTACTTCCCTGCCTGGTTGCTTTATATATGGGAAACATCCATTTCTTTTGAGACAGGGAAACATCCATTTTAAAGTTTGGAAGGGGTACTAGAAGGGGGTCCTAACACAGCATTGTAATTTTTTTTGTAACTATCATTTTGCTAATGCGTGAGTGTTAGACATAACTCTCCAGCTATCAAGTCTTGTTGGTGCAAACTAGGTTGTCCTATCCAATTATCAAGTCTTCTAACTATAATGAATATCGCAGATATTCGAGCGCAACCCAACCACAATCAAGAACTATGGCATCTGGCTGCGTTACCAGAGCAGAACTGGTTACCACAACATGTACAAGGAATATCGTGACACAACCCTGAATGGTGCTGTGGAGCAGATGTACACTGAGATGGCGTCTCGTCACCGTGTGAGGTTCCCCTGCATTCAGATCATAAAGACCGCGACAGTTCACTTCAAGCTCTGCAAGAGGGACAACACCAAGCAATTCCACAACTCAAAGATCAAGTTCCCACTTGTGTATCGTAAGGTCAGGCCACCAACCAGGAAACTGAAGACGACCTTCAAGGCGTCAAGGCCGAACTTGTTTATGTGATCGGCAAGAATTTATTCCCATAATAGGGCTTCGTTTACCATCCTGGTTATGTCTTTTAGCTCACAAGAGAAGATTTTGCCTTTGGAAGATTTGATGCCTGCAGATTGAACATTTATGTGTTCTGTTATCACTCTGAACGATGCTTTGCAAACTATCAAATCTCAGCTTTGTCTACTTCAAGTTTAATGTGCTCTCTCTACTACTTGCTCTAGCAGAAGCTCTAAAACTTGCTGCAAATTTAGAGCTTCGTTGCAAATTTCCTTCACACTTTACACTGCACTCTAAAAGATTCCTTTATCCTATCAGACACTCTTTTACCGCTTCTCCTAACTTTGTTATGTGAGTATATATAGATTCTGGAGTCTGATTTCATTGCACGCTATTCTGAATGACAAGACGCCCTCGTTTTTTTTGTTGACCGCCGAGTTCGTGCCTTGTTTGGGCCTCGCCTCATAAAACAAATCGGAATTGTCTTCAAGACTTACAACGAAGAAATTCGAGTATTCGACGAAGATAACGCCACAAATAGGCCCGTCGTTACACAGGTCTACTAGTCGAGCAGATAATTCAAGTCCAAAAATTACGGCCCATTAGGGTTTGCACACATAAATGAACCCTTCGTCGCCTCCGTCCTCTCCTGTCGGCCGCCATCTCGTCCTTAGGTTGAGGTCTCCTCCGCCTCCGGTCTCGAGAGTTCGCCGGAATGGTCGCCTACAGGGTAAGCTTCTCTCGCCCACGCCGCCGTTGTATCCTCTCGATCCACCGCGCTATTGTTCTTCCCCGGGTGGCTGATCTGTGCGCCTCTGTGTGTGCGAATTGCTTCGAGCGCGCAGTTCCACCAATACCAGGTGGTGGGTCGCGCGCTGCCGACTCCCGGCGATGAGCACCCCAAGATCTACCGCATGAAGCTCTGGGCAACCAACGAGGTCCGCGCCAAGTCCAAGTTCTGGTCCGTAGGCCAAGCTGCAATACCCAATCCATGGTTTGTTGTGTGTGATTTGGTGACCAATTCTTGATGATGCCGTGTGGCTTGTTTTCGTGTGTTCGCCCGCAGGTACTTCTTGAGGAAGCTAATCAGCCAGAACTTGTTCGTGTCATAGGGCTTTGTGGCACCACCCTTGTTGTGTTTTTAGCGCACATGAGAGTATTTTGTTGGAAGTTTTGGTGCACTGCGTATTAATACTTTGTTTTTCGCTGTATGTTTCTCTGCAAACCCTCCTCAAGTGTCAGCTTTTACCCTGTATGATGCTTTGCAAACCCTCAGGGCCTCCCCAAATTAGTAATCAGGAAAACCCCATTTTTATTTCTGATTCAGCTGTTCTGCAGTTTTAGCTCTTGATGTGCTGCCTTGGTGATTTAGACGGCTGTTTTGACGCAAATTGGTTGCTAAGGCCTTGTTCTTTTCGGCGTAAATTAAATTAAAATTAAGGTTGTCATTTTCCTACAAGCTAAACGATGTAATGCTTTAGAATTATTTTTGTGAGGTTTTAAATGGTTTTATAAAATTGTTAGAACAATGTTTTCATAAATTTTTGCACTTATCAAAGACTTCTCAAGAAGTCATAACTTTTTAGATTAAGGCCCAGTTCTTTTCGGCTTAACGGCTTAACGACTTATCTACGTTTTAAAAAGATATATGTTTTGAGTTTTTCGAGTCTGTTTTTTCGCTGTTTTGGAGGTGGGTTCTAACGCTTTAAAAGCAAGTCAAACAAAATGGATCTGAATCTCGAGACTACCTCAAGAAGCGTTTGAAATTTAGTCATTTCAGCTGTTCAGCTGTTCATTCGTTAAGATCAGCTCAAAAGAACAGGGCCTAAAATTCTCAGACACTTTCAGCTGAAAAAAAAAGTGCGCCTAAGATGTGTTTGTTTTTCACTATGATTCTTCATTTAGCTGTTCTTCCAAGCCATCATGTTTTCACGATTCAGTGTAATTCCTCAGTTCCTCAGTGTTTGGCATGACACTCTTCTGAAATGGTGCGTTGCACGAGCTTAAGACGCCACAAACACTTGCGTCCGCCAGTGCGACATCAGCGGCACATATGCATGGCTCTGCTCGGTGCGCTTCCTGCTGCTTTTGCTAGCTACGTCATGGCACAGCACAAGCCTTACCTAACCGCTGGAAAGCTTAGCGAATACTATCAATGGCTAATCAGGGATCACTCATACGTGGTACATGGTTAGGTTTCAGGTTGTTTGCGAAAGCAGATCCGAGTGACACATCGTCACCTTTGGCTGCTCCTAAAAATTATTCGCAGCCAGGACCAACGAGCCCAGTGCTTTTGTGAGCTGATAATTAGCGAATGGTGGTCGTTGGAAAGGAGATCGCAGCCATGATGCTTCAGAGTTTTGAGAATATCGCTGCGATTTTCATGAGCCTTAAACCAACATACAGACTGATTAAAGATGGTACTAGTACAGTAGTTACAGTAAGCAGCTTCAGAAAAATTTCCTCACTGCAAGAATGCACAGGTAAGATGAATTGAGAGCTCAGCTCCCACCCATCAAAACGGGTGAAATTTTGCACCCGAAAGGAGGAGACAGGCGTGGTGATTCCTGCAGTGAAATGATCGGCCATCATCTCTCGTAGGCTTGACCACCACACTGTCCACACACACACTCACATACTGACATGTCAACTTCACCCTGTACAAAAAGAAAATAAGAAGGTCGGTCCATGGAGAAACAGCAGAGCAGATTTCACCGCCTCTGGAAAAGAGGGGGAGCAGATCATGGTGGCCTGAGCCATGAGACGAGGCTGCCCCTGCCCAAGCAAACGCCTTTTCGCTCGCTTGATTCGTGTGGAGTCACTCGGCCATCAGTGTGGGTGCTGGCCCAACGCCCGTGGCCTAATGAGTGCACTCGCGGAACGCAATGGCCAATGGAAGAACACATGTGCATGTCCTTTTTTTTTCCTTTGTTTTGTTTTTGGTCTCTCTCTCTCTCTGAAGCCTGAACCCCGCATCAAAATCTCGCTCGCCATCGGTATCCCTTGCTGGATTCTTCGCGCTCGAGCTGCTTTGAGATTGAGATGATTGCTTCTTTGGAGGAAAGGCTAAAAGAAGTAAAGAAGATGTATCAGCTCATCAGCTGGTCGGTTGGTCAGGATATCGGCTCATCAGCTGCCAGTTACTCTCATCCAGTTTCAGTGCTTCGGTTTATCACTGAAGTCTGAATTCATCACTTGCTTAGAAGACATATATGCATGGATTTGATTCCCTCATCAAGAAACGCTCTTTCCCAGCATATCACGGCAGGCAAGGCACTGAATTATGCACAGTTCTCCAAGGACTGAGAAACCCCCTAAGCTTGTAGCTAAGAACTAGACGACGATGATATACTGATTTAGAGTACGCTAAGCTAGCCACTTTCCGCTTTGTACAGCAAATTCTCTTGACCAAAGCAGGACCATGGCTGTCTGTGATTGACAGGGACTCCTTAACTGATCCTCCCATTAGCAACTACTACGAGCTTTGACACCTCCTACGCCATGCAAATCCCCCAACTTGGTCAGCCTTTCCACCCCTTATTCCCCTCATCATCTTCTTTTGCAGGGAAAATCACATGAGCTAAAGTGATCGCTACTCTTGAACAGAATTCAGAAGACACATCGATGTAGGGCTAATGGCACCTAGCACATTGCCATGCATGTTAATGTGAGAGCTGCTAGCATCAAACATGCAGGCATGGAGTTGGTGGGAGACCAGGAGGACACTCCGTGCATTGACCTAGAACTCACTGGCTCCCGTCAAGTGTTGTGGTGATGGTGTTTACGCTAGCCCGCTGTTTAAGCAATCTGAACTGCTCCACTGAGCAGATTTGGATCCCGGGTTTCCGTTACGACAACATCTAATCTTGAACTCCCTTCCTTCGTCTCTACCTGTCTTTTATTGTTCTTGTAATTGAGCTGCTTAGATGCGACAATACTGTAACTGCAATTTAATCTTGATCTGGTTGGTAGTGATCAAACCCTGCAACAACCTTGATGCAGTCATTTTACGGATGAGATTTTTAATGTTCTGTGAGAGATCGATAGTAACAACGAAAACCAACATGATTACAAGCATCAGATGTTATGTCAGAAGTTCAGGCTTCAGTTAATTTGTCCACAAGCTGCACCTTTTTTTTTTGTCAAGCTGCTGTAGACTGTAGTACTGTACTCACTGTAGACATGTGTAAATATGGAGTTACTAAACAACGCCATGAGTCCATAACAGAATCTTAAAAAGAAAATGCAATGCCATGGCCCAAGCAGAAAGCTTTGCTGTGCGTTTGTGCTGATCTAGAAGGTTTGTTGGCCATTGGACCTAGCTAGACACCTTGCCTGCAAACTCGAACAGTTGAACACCCAACTTTCAGGGCTTCTTTTGCAAATTTTCCCTGGATGCTGATAGAGCAGAGCCAACAATATCTTGGTGCTTCCTGCAGCAGCACCACAAAGGCCTTTCTTTAAACCACGGGGAAAGCACAGCCAAATTGTGCTCAAAAGCACCCATCTCTGATTCCATTCCATTCCGCAACAGCACAAAAGTCCACCATACTACTATATTATTGCTGAGCAGCAAAAGCAGTTGCTGCTCATATCCAAATCATTCATAGATCAGCAGCTCTCTCAAGTTATGCGCCAAGACCGGCCAAATCTTATTCCTTAACTTGCTTGGCAGATTCCTGCATTCGCCTACAAGTTATCCCCGGAACACGGCCACATTGTGTAGGGGATTTGCAGGCGTTGGTTTCTGCTATTCTTTTTGTTCATTCTTTAGTGAAGATAGGTTTCTTTTCGCTTCTTGTAATGCCTGTATTTAAGGCGAGGAAGACCTTGGAAGAAAGGAATGGCTTGGATGGTAGCATGAGGTGATAGTGAGAGAGATCAAGAAAGCTTGCCTGCTCTTCCCTTCTGCCATTGTTTTAGCACAGGCTCATAAACTTTTGTTTCAGCTGGCTCTTTTGCTGAGATTCATTTCAGCTGCTTGCCCTTTTTCTTGGTGCTTGTCTCTGCTGAGCTGAGGCTAAATTGACTAGCATCAATGCTATTGTTTGGAAGAAAAAGACTACTTCCTGCATTGTCAGGTTTTGTAGTTCTTTTGCTTCTCACCCCAACCCAGGGAGCATCAAATAGCTCAGAAAATTTGAATCAAAGCTACAAGACTGCTCAGCTGTTGGAGGTAACTTTCATGTCATCTCCTGCAATTTTCAGGGAATTCCCTGATTATATTCTTCTCTGATAAAATCTGAATATCTCATAGTAGATGCTGTATCACTGAATACCAACACTCTAATTTCTTCTGCAGCTCACACCCAAACTGTCATTGCAACTCAAGCTACACGCCTTCCTGCTATGGCCTTCGGTTGGCTTCTTGATGCCGATAGGTGTACTGCTAATCAGAATCTCAAACAACGTTACAAGCACCAAAGGCATCAAGGTTCTTTTCTACTGCCATGTTGCTTCACAGGTATGTGAACTGAGCTATATTTTTTTGGGTCACTGGAATTTCTTAGAAAGCAGCGATGCAGAGTCATCAGTCATGTCATGAACTGCACCTAGCAGATTGTCGCTGTCATTCTCGCTACTGCTGGGGCGGTTCTGTCGATAAGTAACTTCGAAAACGCCTTCAACAACACTCACCAGAGGATAGGACTGGCGCTCTACGGCTTCATCTGGCTTCAACCACTCATCGGCTTCTTGAGACCCGATAGGTAGAGTAGCATGAGCCAAAATTTCATCGAAGTTTACATTTTTTTTCTAACAAAAGGATAGAGCATTGTCGTTTCACTAAGAACGAACAGACGTCGAGCTACGCGTCTCGTGACTGTCCTGGATAAAAAATTATTGTGTTCTGAGCATAAGATTAAAATTTCCTGTGAAGCTCGTGACTGAACATCCTATCCAATTTCTTGTTATTTAGAGGCGTGAGGATATGGATAAAAAAAAATTGTGAAGCTCATGACTGAACATGCTATCCAATTTCTTGTTCTTCAGAGGCGTGAAGGGACGGAGCATGTGGTACTTGCTCCACTGGCTTCTCGGCATCGCCTTCTGCGTGGTGGGCATCGCCAACGTCTTCATCGGCCTCCGCACGTACCAGGAGAGGACGGGGAAGAGCGTGCGGCGGTGGACGGTGCTCCTCACCGTCGAGGTCACGGTGGTGGCGTTCATCTACCTCTTCCAGGACAGATGGAACCACATGGTGCAGCAGGAAGCCACCCATGGCGGCGACGGCGGCGACGACGACGAGCAGACGGAGCACGCGTACCCGGCCAACGACCACAAGGAGGTGGCTGTGGCGCCGTGATGGTCGCCTCCGGTGTACGGCACGCCAAGCTGCCACCTCTGGGCAGGCTGAAGAAGCAGATGAAGCGGACGGATGCTTGCCAAATACCAAACAGATTACCAATACGCGTCGACGGTTTGACACTTGTACAGTTTCTGTGAGCCTCTGGTAAATTCACACGGGATTGCTGGTTATAGAATGGTTAAGATCGCACTCTCCGAGAGTGACAGTGTGGCGCATATGCCGCGGCCACCGGAGTCGGGGACGGAACGGCAAGCGGGCGCAGCTCGGAGCCCGGCCAGTGGTAGTTAGGCGGCGGCGCTCGCACGTCGCGTCGTGGCCGTGCGTATCGCCGTATAGGACGGCGCGGTGGTTGGCGCGAACGCGTCGTCGCTAACCGCCACCGCGCCAGCACGCGCGCCGCCGCCGCCGCAAGGTACATGGCTATCGTCCGTGCCAGCGCCACGCCGGGCCAAGCACAACTGCACAAGCGCGGCGCGGCCCACAAGGCCACCGGGTGGCTGGCTCTACTGGATGACCCATCCCATCGAGCGTTTTTGCGGCCCATTTCCTCGAGAGGATTAACTGCCGCAAGCCCTTACACTGCGGTGCGCGCCCAAAGATTATCGGACTAGAAGCTTTCAGAGCCAAATTTTATTCTATATTTAGTTTTTATCCTCCTCATGTTTGATATAAAAAAGCCGTATGGTGCCTAGCATATCCAATAAAGGAGCGACGATGGACCCCTTAGCCCTGGTACGAGTCTAATTGGCTCCTATGGCTAGGCCATTGGTCAATAGGTGATCAATTTGCTGGACACAAAGAAACCCTAGTACCACATTTGTACCTATCACTCGATGGTTGGACGATATATCTGACATGTGGGTCTATGTTGGTACCTAATCTTCCAACGGTTCATTCAAGGCTTGCCGGGCTAGCCATCAGACAGTGATTGCCTACTTCATCAAGCCACCTTGTAGGGCTACCCGAGCTGAGGGGAACTCAGGTTGGCTTGGGAGGGCCTTGAGAGTGTTGATTTGAGGAGGCCAACTGCCTGAGCTGTGAGTATGATGGGTCAGTGCTAGGGGCATCATGGGCCCCTTTCAGTTGAGACTTTGATAGGGCATGTTCTCCTTAGGGGGCAAGCCATTTTCATTGAGGGTAAGTCTTGATTTCTAACGGATCCTATCTCTTGAGTGTTTGTCCTTTTAATAATAGTCTAAAGCTAGAAAAAAACATAGGAGTCCATGCGTTTGGTCTCAGTCCAAGGTCTAATCTAAGCTCACACCGAAGGCCCACATCGAAATTTTAGCTACAGAAATACTAGGTGACAACCTCCATTAGCTCGTGCCCGCTGTTGTGGTCCACCTCTTCCCTCCGTAGTTGTCCTCCTCCTTCCACGTCGTTGTCGACCTCACCAGCGCTACCGCCAGGATCGGATTCAAGTTAGGGTTGGGGGGTGGTTGGTGTTCGATGGGTTCAGAGGGAGACCGAGGCAACGACGGACTGACGGTAGGGTGGGGATCGTAGCGAGGTGTCGAGGTGCTGGCAGCAGCGACAAAACCACGGGTTCGGCTGGAAGCGGTCGGGCAAATCAACGTCAGCATCCGAACTTAGGGTTGGGCAAGGCCGGCATGCGGCAGCGAGAGGGAAATGAACGGGGCGGTAAAGCGACGGGGGCAGTAGGAGAGGCATATGGAGCAGGAGGCTCTCGGGAAAGAAGAGGATACAACCGCTGATGTAGTGAAAGAAATGGGACGGGACCACCTTGTCGTGATGCTATTTCATCGGGACGGAATTTTGGCACCTAGATCTTGTTCTTTTCAACGTATCGTTGTATTAGCGTATTACCGTAGCAAATTTGAGAGCACTCGAAATGAGATATAAATATTAAAAAATAATTAAAAATTAGTTTTAGGATAGGATCTTTGGAATGAATAGTAAAAACCACAACAAATGTTACAAATTATCACAACATATAGGCTATATAAAAATAACAAAATTTGCTACAATAATACGTAATGGTATAACTTGAAAAGAACATAGCCGTAGTTGACTCTTTCAGCTATTCATGACATCTTTTCTCTCCAAAATCTAATCTCGTGAACATACAATTAATTCTTTTATGGATAAAACTTACAACAAGGTTCAGTTAATAAATTAATTAACGGTTTTGCTCGGCGGTAGTCGTCTGGGCTGCGCCGCGTGCTCGCCGACTGCTGGCCCGAGCGACATGTGCGCGCGGGCAGCTGACTATAGATGGCCAAACAGGCGACCCTGCCCCGCCCGGCCTAGGCCCGAATAGACCGAGCCCGGCACGGCGCAGGCTATGGCCTTTGCACGGCCCGAAGAGAGGCTCTTGACATCTAAATTCTTATTGCCACACCTACTAGCTACTAGAAATTGGTTTCACTTGTGTTGGTTGTATCATGTTACATTATAATATACATATTGATGAATGGCTGGCCTTCGGCCCAGGCACGGCACGCCTGACTGGGCCGGGCCGGCCCGGGCCCGAGGCATGTCGTGCCGTGCTTCGAACAAGGCCAAAATACCGTGCCGGCCCATTTGGCCCGGCGTTTGGGCATCTATACAGCCGATTGCCGCCCAATCGCTCCCATAAATAAAAGCGACAAGCAGCAAGATTCATCGTGGGTCGTGGCACTCTGACTATCTCGTTTCACGGGTTTACCTCGTGAGAATCCCAAACTCTTGAATTATAGAAGAATCACAAGGTCGACGACCACTCCAGTTTCCACTTCCGAGTTCCCCCATCCATCCATGGCGTCTCACGACCACCATCACCACCACGACGGCCACTTCCACGCCGACGGTGACAACCACCACCACCGCCACCACGGGTGCGTCCATGCATGTACCCTTCTTATCCCCCGCTCCCTTCTCGCCGTCCGCACAACTGACCCAGCGCCCTATTTGGTTTTGCACTTCCAGGGATGGCAGCTATGCCGCCGCCGGCGCCGGTAAGGGCGCGAGCTCGTGGGTCGGGGAGGACGGGCGCACCTGGCACTCCCACGACGGCCTCGCCCCGCACTCTCACGAACCCATCTACTCCCCCGGCGACTTCTCCAAGCGCGCGCCTCCGATTGACTCCCGCCGCTTCTCCGACCGCGCCTTCACCGTCGGCATCGGTGGCCCTGTCGGCACCGGGCACGTTCACTCCTCCAACCTCGCACATTGCGTTTGCTATCAATCTGTTAGGAGTTTAAGCCTTCTACTTAGTAAATTTATTGTGGTGTTTTATTCTGCCACGAGTCAATGTTATGTCGTAATAACAGGCAAAAAAAGGCGCCTCCTTTGCATTCATTTCTGAAGTGGTTTGCTTTTACAATAAGTTAGTTCCAGTGTCAATTTCAACTCACGCTTGAGCTTTGGTTTGGTTTGGGATGGAGAGATCGAGGTATCTCAGGATCTCTGGCGACAATGCTGCCTGCTTCCATAACTCCCTGCAGAAAACTGGGGCTGAAGCATAGTTTTGAGCCGAAAAGATTAGTTATGTTTAGTTCAGGTAGATTTGTTTAGAGATTTACTTCCCCACTAATTAGTCCCACACCCCAAGGTTTAATCAGTTAGAATATTTTTCTTAACTCTTTTTGGCTAATAAAGATGCCTCAGTCTAGACATTCTTGCTAAGCGTGAACGGTTGGAGGGAATTGGGAGAAGGGAACGGGAATTAAGAGATAGGGGTTGTAAGTCTCTTGATTGTTTGGAGGGAATTGAGAGAGGGAATGGGAATTTGTCACTTAAAGAGAGAGAATTCACCTCCCTGTAGTGAGGCAGGGAATTTTCTTCCCACCCACTCCCCCTTTCCCTTTCTCTTCACATTCCCTAGCCACACCAAACAGGTTGTTAGGACTCTGTTCCAATAGGCAATGACATCCTGACATCTAAAGTATGATTTTCACCTGATCTATTTGGTATTAATGCATGTGTGCATTTTTCTGTTGACAAAACAGTGTCTCTATTTGTCAATTTCTTATATGCATGTAATTACTTTTGAAATTAACAGAAGTGACATGATTCGTAAAACTGCTGCCTGTTTTGCTTATCCAGGAAGACTGCCCTGATGCTAGCACTTTGTAGATTCCTCCGTGACAAATATAGTCTTGCAGCAGTATGTAACATGATCCTGACATCTACTTCCACAGAAGCTATCTAATTTCTGATTACATTATGCACCCATGGCTGTATGTAAGGGCATCATACTTTTTTGTGTGCACCATCATACAGTTGAAGATATTTGGTATTCTATACATCATGGAGTCTTTGCTTGTTGCCCTGCTTCTGAACTTTTAAGTATTATTAGTTCATAAAGCGGAAGTTCTGTTTGCTGCATCCATTGTTAATTTGAAGAAAAGGCTTGTTTGTTAATCTCAATCAGTAATTTACAGTGGACTGACGCTGAAAAGATAATAACATGATTTTTTTAGTGTTTTCTGAAGCATCGGAACCTATTAGTCTCTAGTTCTCTACCATGTAAGGCTAAATCACATGCTTGAATTTTTGTTTCTTTGCTCTTCTGTTTTTCAGGTTACAAATGATATATTCACGAGAGAAGATGGAGAGTTTTTGATCAAGCATGGAGCACTGCCTGAAGAGCGTATACGTGCAGTGGAAACTGGAGGATGCCCTCATGCAGCTATACGTGAGGACATCAGCATAAATCTGGGCCCTCTTGAGGAGCTGTCAAACTTGTACAGGGCTGATTTGCTACTCTGTGAATCTGGAGGAGGTATTACTGAATATGAAGCACGTTTTGTATATCTTCAAAACCTTTTTCTTTGTTGTTGTTGTTGCCTGTGCTATCTGAATATCTCAAGCACAAATCTGCTTTGAATAATGTACGTCCTGCATAACATCCTTGTGCCTCTCCAAGCCAGTAACTTCAGACCTGGCTGTAAGGAAAACCATTTGTACATCTCTCATGCAGATAACTTGGCTGCCAACTTCAGCAGAGAACTAGCGGACTACATAATCTACATTATTGATGTCTCTGGTGGGGACAAGATACCTAGGAAAGGTGGCCCTGGAATAACCCAGGCAGATCTATTGGTGTGTTACTTTACATTTGTCAAGCCATTCTGTTACAGTGCAAACTTGTACGCTTGTTATTTCTTACCTGCTAGATATGCATTTTAATTTTTGCCGTTGTTCTGAACACAGGTGATAAATAAGACAGATCTGGCACCAGCAGTTGGAGCTGACCTGGCTGTGATGGAACGAGATGCGCTTCGCATGCGGGAAGGAGGACCTTTTGTCTTTGCTCAGGTTCAGGGTTAATCAACACAAATATTTAATTCCTTATTTGTCATGAACTCATACTAATTGCCAGAAACATAGCTACATATTCACACATGTTTATTTTGTACTTCGTGCAGGTGAAACATGGAGTTGGCATCGAAGAAATCGTTAGTCATATACTGCAAGCTTGGGAGATTGCTACCGGCAATACACGCCGATAAGTTTGCATGATTTTGAGTGCGGAGCTGTTTGCACACTCATGCATAAATCATGTGTTGATTTAAATAAAGTTTGCAGCATTTGGTGGCTTGGTGCTGCTGAAAAGGTGTTCTACCTTAGAAATTTGGGAGATTTGAATTTACACTTCTGTGTGGACAAATGAAATAAAACTAAATTATGCTATCAACTTTGGAGCAGGGAATTTAAATGCTAAGACTTGACTTTATTTTTTTGGTTCGTGATTTAGGATTTCTCTGTAGTTATTGCATTTTTTGTTCTATGAGTGGTTCCAAATGCCGGTGGCGGAGGATAGTGAAGACCAAAATGGGTCATGCCCAATTTTGTTTAAGTACTACTTTGATCAATAGTTGGCTACCAATATTGTGGTATGATCTAGCATTTGATTAAGCATTGTTCTTCCACTAGCCTCTCCTAGGATTCGGCTCAAGCTCCGCCAGCCTTAGTGTGCAACTGTGTTCCAGCCAGTCGAGACTCGAGAGTACAAAAAAAGTATATAGAAAGTGAAAAAGGCTATTAGATAAGTAAAAATAAGCTACTGCGACTCCACTGGGGATCGAACCCAGAATCTCTGGTTCCGTAGACCAGCGCCTTATCCATTGGGCCATGGAGTCGTTGATGCTATTTTCGCAGGTAATAAATATTCAAATTTAACACAGGCTGAAGATGTTACGGCCGGTGTACAATGCCATGATTTGTATCTAAGAATCTGTTAAGCTACTTCGCTGCCATAGTTTTTGCGATTTTTTTAATAGATGATACTGTTAATTTTCATTATTTAATAAATATCACTGTAGAATCGTTTTTCTTATGGTTGCCGTTATAAAATCAGTGTAATAGGGGAAAATACCACTATGCTCGATAGATGGCACCTTTTAACGGTTTATTTTTAAAACTAGACATTTTGCCAACGTCTCTATCCTCTATTTACCTCAAATTGCCACTCCACCTTCTTCCTCCTCTCATCTCTCTCTCCTGACCTCCATAACAAAGTAGGCGTCGAGCAAGTTAGCTTCGGCGAGCTCAGATCAAGAAAACAAGCTATCTTGGAGCAAAATGTTGAAGTATAAGTGAATTGCCCTACCTTTTTCATCATCTTAGACTTTTTGGTGAATTAGTTAGGGCATGCAGCTCAATATGGTATTAGAGCCAGAGGTCTTGAGTTCGAGTCTTGGCTGGCGCAATTAAATAAATCATCCACTCTCTATTACAAAAATACAGGCTAGGTCTACCAAAAAATGTGCTTTGAGATTCAGAAAATGGCAATCTTTCTATTACACTAATTTTGTAATGGTAATTATGGAAAGAGCGACTCTCGGGTGACATTTATTGAATAAGACAACTTAGCAGTGGCATCGGTATATATAAAAAAAACTAGTTGGGGTTGCAAAGTTATGTTCTTTTAAACCGGAGAAACAGACGAGACACATTCCCAAGAGCAAGATCTGATATCTGTTGGCGCAAAGCCACAAATTGCGTCCTCCAAAGTCCAAATAACACCTATCTGGAGCTTGGTGTGAGTTTAACATGGACAGTACTAGCAGAGGCTACATTACAAACGATGGTCTAACAACACCCGTAGACTGAATCTGGATGAACACTTCTCTAGTGCATTCGGATGCCCACGACAAAAGGCAGCAGACAGAAAATGCTAAAACTGCCGCATCTTTTGATTTCTTATTTACTGCTTGAATTTGTTCAGAAAAGGCCAAAAAGGAGAATACCACCACTAATGATGAATTGACCTCGTTTTTTCAGACACGTTTCTTGAAGCCGCCCCTAATGCTTCTGCGATGCTTTTCACCTCAGCGACCATTGCCACAACGTCGTTGAGTTTGTTAACAGCAGAGCCAACTCCCTGCATTCCGGGGGAAACAATCAGTTCTTCTGGAAACTTTGATAAGCTCCAGCAAGCAGAATCAAATATCTGAAACACAGCAAGGTACGGGAGCTAATAAGCTGTAGTTTACTGTGCTCCAAAATGTTCTGGGGCAGTGTTGGTTTATTTTGGGCTACAAAGTTCCCACTGTCCTACACTACAAGTTGCCCTACCATCCTGCAGCAGTTTCAGTAAAAGACATACCACACCAGCAGCTCCTGCAGTTACTGCCATTGGCGCGGTCACTGAACTTAGCCCTGATGCGCACATCACTGGAATGCTGACAGCCCGAGAGATGGAGTATGCAGCAGCCAATGTTGGTGTTGCCTACAATTTGCTTGACACTAATTATCACTTTATGGTGCAATACAATAGTTGCATCATACAAGGTGTTCTGGTCTGTACTTTCACATTACCTTTTCAATTAGTCCAAGCACTCCAGGCTTTGCCGGACTAGCACTCTTTCCACCTTCAGTCTGGATGATATCAGCACCTTCCTCTTCGAGTAGCTCTGCAAGTCTCACCTACAATTTTGCATAAAATTTCAAATTAAAACACTTCTAAACTGTCACACCAAAATATCTTGCAACTAAAAGTATGACAGAGGATGAAAATGAAATACCTGATCTGGGAGGCTCAGGGTGTGAGGAACTGTTACTGATAATGTGATACCTGGAAGCATCTCCCTTGTCTCCCTGGTCAACTTTAATATCTGAAATTGATTGCCACGTAGTTGTTTTATAAGATTGAAATGTTGGACTGTTTCAGCAAGCAGATGAACCATTGGCATAATCCACAGTTTTTTTAAAAAAATAGGTTTTGTGATTTACCTGGTCAGAGGAGAATTCAATGCCCATGTCATAAAAAGAATCGTAGTTCCCAATTTCAATCTGCACGGAGAAATATTTGTCAATGCCAGTGGCTAGCAGAACAGTATTTTGGGAAGGTATAATCCAACAGAATAAATGAAGTGCAGTTCTGTCGAGTTTTGTTGCATGATTCTTATCCAAAGTTAGTGGCTGACCATCTTCGCACCAGCTTCTACAGCAGAACAGAATGCTGAAGGATGTACAGAGGAGACACAAATCTGCAATATGAAATTCCCAAAATGCACTTAGCATAGCTAACACCACAGTTCAGTAAAGAAAATAAAAATTGATAGTTTCCAAGTGGGTGAATGTTTGACTCACCGGAAGGGAAGTAAGTTCTAGAGCAAGCTTTACTAGGTCCTGGTCACATGCTATGTCAACATGGGTAGCACCTCCCTGCAATCATTAACAGGAACATGACAAGTTTGTGGTGATGAGTAGTCTTTTAAGTCTCTGTATGATATATACAAGATTGTGAAGATAAGCATACATAATATAATCATTATGTTAGTGGATCGTATGTTTGTTGATCCAATAAAAAAGAGAAATTATGGCATTGGCCTCCTGAGAACCTGTTAGCAGACTAATTATTTGTTTGTTCCCATAAATACGAGAAAATTTTCAACCAATTCACTTCTTGGAAAAGAGTATGAGGATGAGATGATGATAGGTAAGAATTTCTTCCTAAATCCTGATTTCCTAGGCGCTGATCTATTCATATCGTATAACTTCGTATAATGTATGCTATACGCGAGAGATGGAGTATGCAGCAGCCAATGTTGGTCAAAGGAGAATTCAATGCCCATTCATAAAAAGAATCGTAGTTCCCAATTTCAATCTGCATGGAGAAATATTTGTCAATGCCAGTGGCTAGCAGAACAATATTTTGGGAAAGTTCAATCCAACAGAATAAATGAAGTGCAGTTCTGTAGAGTTTTGTTGCATGATTCTTATCCAAAGTTAGTGACTGACCATCTTCGCACCAGCTTCTACAGCAGAATGGAATGCTGAAGGATTTACAGAGGAGACACAAATCTGCAATATGCAATTCCCAAAATGCACTTAGCATAGCTAACACCACAGTTCAGTAAAGAAAATAAAAATTGATAGTTTCCAAGTGGGTGAATGTTTGACTCACCGGAAGGGAAGTAAGTTCTAGAGCAAGCTTTACTAGGTCCTGGTCACATGCTATGTCAACATGGGTAGCACCTCCCTGCAATCATTAACAAGAACATGACAAGTTTGTGGTTACGAGTAGTCTTTTAAGTCTCTGTATGGTATATACAAGATTGTGAAGATAAGCATACATAATATAATCATTACGTCAGTGGATCGTATGTTTGTTGATCCAAAAAAAGAGAATTAATGGCATTGGCCCCCTGAGAACCTGTTACCAGACTAATTATTTGTTTGTTCCCATAAATAATATAAAATTTTCAACCAATTCAGTTCTTGGAAAAGAGTATGAGGATGAGACGATGATAGATAAGAATTGCTTCCTAAATCCTGATTTCCTAGACGCTGATTAAATTTAAAGAGGATACGTGATGCAGCTGAACTTGCATTGACAATGACTTCTCCAGGAGATGTCACACAGGTCACAACTGATGCACAGGCTGCATGATAATATCTGCTAATTATGATTCTTCTGATCAGATAAACAACAAATCTTAGCCACTGGTCATACATTTCTGTGTCCTCGTAGACTACTTCATTGACAAAATCATCAGTGACATAAGGTGGCATTATTTAGCTCCAGAGTACATCAGCAGACAACTCAGCGTTACGGAGTATTATGTTACGTGATGGAGTTTATTGGAACTAGACAATACCCTCTCTCACTTTCTGTTGACATGGATTTAGACAAAATCAAGTCTGCAAAGCTATTATATTTACCAAAAATATGATTTTTTTTGTCCAAACAGTTTTGCTATATCCATCGAAAGAGATAATATACAGCCTATACAGTATCCACACCTATTATATTTACCAAAAATATGAATTTTTTGTCCAAAAATATGTTTCATCTATCTGCAAGAAACATGCCATAAAGAAACATGAAAGATAAATGCACTATACAGCCTATACAGTATCCACACCTTATCTGCAGCTCTGACAACAGATGCAACACTGCCCCTGTCGAAATTTTGAAGCCCTGAAATGATCTGCGGTGCAAAGAGCAATGGCTATCAGAGTTCAGGCTGTTCAGCAAGGAAAACTAGCATGTAAATTTTGTGTCATTGATGTTTTGTCTGAAGAGAACACCACATCTCCACCTCAGACGTGAAAGCTCTTGTTCTATGCGAAATAATATTTGAAGCATGCATCTGCGTCCTAAGTCCTAACATCAAAAGCTAGATAAAGATAGAGAACTAGGAGAGACCTTCAGAGCCCTCTTCTCGCGGAAGGCCTGGAGGACGGCGTCCCTGGTGGCGGCATCAGCAGCCGAGGCTCGAACGGCGAACAGAGCTCGCCGTGCAGCTGGCCGGCACGCCGTCATCACCGGGTGGCACTTGGCCACTCTGAAGGACGGCACCTGGAGAAGTCCAAGCGAGCCCTGTGCTGCCATTCTTGCTCTTCCTTAATTCTCCTCCCTTCTGCTGAAGATTCTTGGGAGGGAAAGAGATAAGACAGCACTACACGGAGAAAAAAAGGACGTCTTTACATTATCATCTTCGACGATGCGCGGTTGCAAATATCCAATACCTGATAAATCTCACATGCCTGACAGCCTGAGCATGAAGCCCCTCAGCTTTTGTAGGCCTTGCAAGCTGGTCCTGGCCTCCTTGGCCATCAGATTAACTAGTCGATTGTGTTGATTTTTTGATATTATTTCTTAAAAATATCAAAGTCACATGATGAAAACCATGGAAACCAAGCTAAATTAAAAGCTCTCAAATTTCAATAATTCTGCCTTTTGTTTCCAGCGCTGAGATAGTGAGGTTTGAGACAATTGACAAATCGGCAAAGTAGGGCATGACACATACATCAACAAGAATGAATCCATGGAGTGTTGAAATGGCTTAAACACCTGGGAATCGAATTTCCTGCGACATTATGCCGATCACTTCCCCTGCGTTACTTGCGGATACCGTTCAGGCGCTCGACGGCGGTGATAAGTCCGTGCATGCCCAGGTCACCGTCGCCGTTCGCCGCCATCGCCGAGAACATCTGCCGGAACAGCGCCGCCCCGGGCAAGGCGTTGGCCTTCTCCTGGCCGTCGCTGACCTCCAGCGCCAAGCCAAGATCCTTGATGATGTATCGCACGGAGGCCCCCGACGCGAACTCGCGGCTTACCATGCGCTCGCCGAAGATGTCCATGATGCGCGACCCCGCCGCGCCCTTGGACACCGCGCCGAGAAATAGCGGCGCGTCGAGCCCGGCGGCGTTGGCGAAGGCGAGGGCCTCGCTGACCCCGACCACCGCCCCGGCCACCGTGATCTGGTTGGCGATCTTGCTGCTCTGGCCGCTGCCCGGTGGGCCCATGTAGGTCGGCCGGCCGAGGTGGGCGAAGAGCGGGGCGAGCCAGGCCACCACGGCCTCGTCGCCGCCGGCGAGGATGGCGAGCGTGCCGTCGCGGGCGCCGACGTCGCCGCCCGAGACAGGGGCGTCGACGGCGTAGCAACAGGCGCCGCGCGCGGCCGCGGAGATCTCGCGCGCGAGGGAAGGAGAGGAGCTCGTGCAGTCCACCAGGACGCCGTCGGGGCGGAGGCCAGAGAGGGCGCCGGAGGCGGCGTCCAGTACGACGGCACGGACATCCCCGGGGTTGCCGACCATGGTGAACACCACGTCGGAGGCCGCTGCCACGGCAGCCGGCGAGTCCGCAAGTCTAGCGCCGGCGGCGACTAGGGCCTCCGCCTTAGCCGGGGTGCGAGCATACGCGGACACCGTGAACCCAGCGGTGAGGAGACGCGTGGCCATGGCGCCGCCCATGACGCCGATGCCGATCCACCCCACCCGCGTGGTCCCCGGCTGCACCGGCGCCGGGAAGCCATATGGCGCCGCTTCCACCTTCCGCCCCTCCTCCGTGACCATGACCGCTACTCTACTTGCAGTACCTCCACAACTCGGATTGGCAGAATCGAAGTTCCACTGCAGAGGATCTCAAATGGCCAGTGCTTGACTTGTCGCGTTTTTCGTTTTTTTTAAAAAATTTTACGGACCTAGGTTACAAATTTTTAATTTTTAATAAAACCATAGTTTTTTAAATTACCATGGTTTCAAAACCATGAGGTATTTGAACGACCAAAAGTTACTCCATTTCAAACTATGATATTATGGTTTTTTAAATTACCATGGTTTCAAAACCTGAGGTGTTTGAACAATCAAAAGATACTCCATTTCAAACTATGATATCCGGCAAAAGGCAGGAATAGAAAGGGAGATGGTGGCGCCTGCACCACCAAGCATAACTTCTTTACCACGCCTATCTACGCCGATGGCAGGAGAACTGACTCCATGTGAGAATGAGACCCCATCGTCCCTATTTTTCTATTCATGTCTACAGTGGTAGCGAAGACAAGCATAATAAAGAAGCTATGCTAGCTGATGCAGGCGGAGTTGGGCAGTGTGGCAAGAGGATGAGGGAGAGGGCGCGGGAGATGCTCCGACAAATTGCGAGACCTCTACTCCCCTCCGATGGCCTCACCTGAGGACTTCGCCGCCAGGCTCATGAGAGGGGGGGGGGGACCAAGGAAAGAGGTAAGGCACGTGGCAGACGTAACGTTCTGGCCGGTGGTAGGGAAAGTGTGATAGAAGATGGAAAAGCTAGAAGAGTGCTTAAGAGGTAAAAGTGGAACTAAATAGTGCTACTAGGGGGCAAGCTTCGTGGTGAGGCCGTAGGCGAGAGACCCGTCGACCGTCGCATAGTGCTATGTGAGCAATTTTCTCCTTTTATATAGGGTTAGCGAGTAAATGCCATCATGTACTTATTTAAAATATGTCATTATAGAATAGTAAAATTTACCAATACTAATTGCTCATGGAGACTTCTACAAGAAAAGGCATTGTGAACATCCCCTCTCCACCTCTTTCATCATTGCTGCATCTAACTAAATGGTTTATAAAATTGGCTAACACGAATGAATAGTTTTTTTGTTAGTGCCAATGGATTGGCAGGCATGTCTTGTGTTGCTAAGTAGTTAGGGGCTCGGGGCTATCCAAAGTTTGTAAAAGTTCGTGCCATCAATTTTGCTACTTGATGTTGAATCCATGACGATGAAGTGTTTATACGGTGCCTTAAACGCATGGAATCGTATTTTATTTTAGTAGAAATGAAGAGGTTTGCATATTCCGTGGGTTTACATAACATAGCCGTGCCGACCTAAAAAATCAAATAACCCATCGATTTAAAAACCGTTTAGGTGCAATCGGGGTTCCCGTGCAATCTCCGTGAAACCCAACTAGCAAAAGTCATGAAAAATTCTAGTTGGGTTGCACGGAGATTGCACGGGAACCCCGATTGCACCTGATACGTTCTCTTATATAATTGGCTAATATGAATGAATAGTTTTTTTTTTGTTAGTGCCAATGGATTGGCATGTCTTGTGTTGCTAAGCAGTTAGGGGCTCGGGGATATTCAAAGTTTGTAAAAGTTCATGCCATTAAAATTTGCTACTTGAAGTTGAATACATGACGATGAAGTGTTGATACGGTGCCTTAAAACACATGGAATCGTACTTTCTTTTCGTATAAATGAAGAGGTTTGCATATTCCGAGGGTTTACATAACATAGCCAAGCCGACCTAAAAATCAAATAACCATTGATTTCAAAAACTATTTAAAAACCATGGCTAACCCAGAAAATCGAACGGTTAACCAAAGTGACAGGTTTTAAAAGTTAGCCACTCAAAAACCGTGGTTTGTCGATTTTTTTTTTTTGAGGTCTGGGCATGTTTGATTCGTTGACACGGCACTACAATGTACACTTCCCACCTGCGATTGGCCGGGTGGGCCCATGTATGTCGATCTGCCGAGGTGAGAGTGTGGGACAGAAGCGGGGCGAGGCAGGCCACCACGGCACGACGACCTCGTCGCCGCCGACGAAGATGGCGGCGAGCCAAGTGCCCAAGCTACCTCCTTTATATACTCTCTATGACCAACAATCTCTTATTGGCGCTGAATGGAGAGTCCGAAATGAAAACCAGATCAAATTCAAGCCACGTACAACTGTCCCCTTCGCTCTGTCAAACAGCGCAAAAACTGTGCCATCTCATGGTGTCTGGTGGTCTCTGTATTTGCAGTGTGTCTTCTATATTTTTGTACCCAACTCCCCTCATTTTAACTCACTGAAACTTCAAGCTGAGGCAGTTTTCTGCCAACAAGGCAACATCGTCGAGACATCTCTTGTATCACAGCATCCAAAGAGAGGCAGATCGCATATTTCCATGGTTGGAACGAAAAGGTAGGAGATTTACAGCATCATGGTCGAGACAAGAACAAAAGAACCAAGAAAAAAAAATTACGGTTGTTGTGGCGAGCATAATAGCTCAGAGGTGGCAGCCGCAGCAGAGGAAGAAGCAGGAGAGCGCGACGCCGAGCACGACGGCCTCCACGACGTACATGACGCGGAACACGACGGCGTCGACCACCGCCGACGCCGACCCGCTGCGCAGGTTAAGGGAGAACCCCGGGAGCCGCTTCCACCGGAGCGACCGCGACAGCGAGGCCAACCTCGACGCGCCGCCGGCGCCGGCGCCGGAGCGCAGCTTCCACCGCCGTCTCCGGGGCAGGTACTCCGGGGGTATGAGACGCCGCAGCCACCCACGCCGCGCCGCGTCCGGCGCCATGGCCGTCCCGGGCCCCGGCGACATGGGTGCCGCACTCGCCGCCTCCACGGCGTCCGCCTCGACGCCGATGGCCATTGGCGGCGCCGCGCGGCTCTGCCTTTGGAGCGGACTTGGTAAAAATCAGGTCTTTGGTTGGGAAACTGGCATGAACCGAAAGAGACGTCGTGGGAGGCGACGTGGTTCCTACGGGGTGAGGACGACCGGAGGTTGGAGAGGCGATATATGGGGCCGGCAAAGGGCTAATATTCTATACTCTGCACCCCGGGATTTATTTTTAATCTCAACTTGCTCCTTGATTCTGCTTCGTGGACAAGGCACCATACGGCTCAACAGCTATGCTGTTTTGTTTGACGGAACGGATTTTTCTTAGCGATATCTTTACTCTAAAACGTAATTAGGCGAGCCGTGCAGCCGTCCATGCATGAGGCCGGCCTGTCCGCCTCAGGCTCAGGCAGCTTGACAATTGACATGCAGAAACGCCTCACTTTCTTGTGTGTCTCATGCGACGCCGACGGCAGCTGGGGCTGTGTCCAGCCACGTCGCCGTCTCGCCGTCCATCTCCTCGTCCTCTTCGCCTCGCCTTCGACGGCTCGCCTTGCGACACCGGTAGCGCTCAGCGCTCTGCAACCGGGCCACGGCCACAGTGATACAGTAGTACGTGTCGATCGGCTCGGCTCGAGCAGTTGAGACTTCGGAGATGGAGGAGTGAAACCATGGCCTCTTTCTGCAGCCATTGACAAGAGTACAACGGCGGCATGCATCTGTCTCTTGTTCTAGAATGTTTCTCTCCTTCTCCTTCTCCTTCTCCTTCTCGGATTTAGAGTATTAGACTCAGCTGCTGCAATTAAGTTAATTTGAACTGTTGGGAAACCAGGGTATAGTTAATTAAAGCGGACCTAACGCGCAAGTAAAGCAGACAAGTTTTGGCGCATCTGGAATTTTGGATGAACTAAGAACAGAACAGAACAGAACACGCTGAAGTGTTGAATTGAGAGAACAAGCATGCTGTCCCGCTGCTCTCGTATAGCCAATCTAAATATTTTTACAAGATATTTATATCTCAAGTTTAAAGCTTTGATCAGCACCCATCTTAAATGTCAAATATTTGTGATCGAGGCCTCGAGGGTGCAATAATTTGGTTCCTCTTTGTCTTTAGAATTATCCGGCTGTAGATTAGACAATTTTGCTAGCTGCATTGATAATTGGAGGAAGAGGAGGAGGAGAAGCATCAGGACGCTTTTCCAGCGCGCCAATACGAAGATCCCGCGCGCATGCAGGCTGCGAGGGGCGCAGAGGCGCAATCGGCGGCCTGACAAAGCGCACAGCGAGCAGACGGCGCACAACGCGTTGTTTCATTGGCATATTCTTCGATCCTACCAAGGAAAAGATATACTGGTATATGTTAATGCTAATTATGCTAATGTCATGAGTTAAAGCGTGCAGCTTTGCATTCGAGCAGCAGGTGCAGGAAAGATTAGATTTTGATATGCATCTTTGGGTGCAGATGCAAGCGATAGATGCACGTAGCTGCTCCAATGCAAGTAGTAGACAATCAACCTCCAATGCAAGTAGTAGACAATCAACCAGAGGAAATTAAAAGACCAGCTGATGCTGAGCTAACGAAAGCGAGGTTAGCCATCGTAAAATGAGCTGCAGAGAAGGACTTTTGCAGCTGCGGAATATATGCCCACGCCCGAAAATCGTCACGCGCACTCGGTTTTTCCCAATGCTCTTTATGCTGGCAACTGCGAGTGGATGAATGCTATTGCTGTGTGTTCGTGATGGACGGTCACATCTTCATCTTTTGCAAACGTGTTGATCTCTTGCGCGTAGGATTATTTTCATCGCTTTATTAATTTCTTCTTCTTTGGTGGAAGAATATGTTCCCTTTCGTTTCCTTTGACGAAAAATTTAAATCTTTTTCCCTATTGGGGGGAGGGGCGTGTATCCCCCTTGTAATCTCCTGTTCTTTTGATCAAAAAACATAGCTCTCTTGCTCTTTTGCTAAAAAATTTTTTTCCAAAGAATTTATTTCGTTTCCTTTCCAGATTACATTAGCTGCGTCTAGCATGCATACAACCTGCACCAAAACAGGCGCAGTAGAATAAAATGCAGCTGCTTGTCTTAATTTCTTGAGCTGAAGCTGTTAGGAAAATAAAGTTCTGTAGGTGCAGTCGTTTTATGTATCACGTACTCTGATCCATCGACTGAAAGAGAGCCATTGCAGCCAAATAGCCAAATTTCCCTTCTTTTGCCAAGCAAGTCGCTGTATCTTGCAAGAACCAAAAGCTGAGGTCGCTGGGGAGACTCACGCGTCGTGATGATGGCTCGTCTCCATCTCGGAAAAGCTTCTGCTTCGTCTCGGAAGTGTGTGGGCTTAAAATCACGCGGTCTTCACGCTTCACTGGTTTCTGAAACTCTCTAGCTACAGGCTTCTAGAAATGCTCGTTCACTTTAATTTTGTGAAGAAGAAAGAATATATGGCCGCATAGGACATGACATGACGGTGCAAAGGTAGAGGATAGTGGATGCCATCTTTTATTTTTCTCCACGCAGAATGCTCAAAAGCGCAGGGAGCGTATGTGGAGTACTCTACTATCTAGGCCATCGATCCTACAACCCCATGAAGGCATGAACACGTTTGGGCAATGCATCTCGCTTCTGTACACATTACCCACAAGGCCACAACCAGTGCTACATGCAACATCATTATATGCATCTATCTGTCTATATATCTATCACACACACCCCCAATTCTCAAATCTATTCTTTATCCTTCACACCTATTACTTATTATGGAGTAATGTTTTTGTGAATTTATAAAATAAATGTTTAAATCTTTTTATGGATCCTTACCGTTAATTTTTTCATTCTTATTATCTCTTAATTTTTTTTGTAAAACTTATTTATTTTAATGCCTTAACAATTTGAGGGGCCCTTACCATAAAAATGTTGTTATGGTTCCTTTTTTGAAGCTCTCTTTTTTTCTTTTTTTATTCCATGGAACCTTCACTAAAGTTTAATTTCAAAGTCTACTTTTATCTTTAATCCCCATTATTTATTAATTTTTTGAGACAATTATTTTTATGTAATGCTTAAATCTTTTTATGCAACCCTATCATAAAATTATGATTTAATTCATAAAGGTTTAGTATTCTAGGATACTTTTAGCTAACTACAAAAGCTAGAATGAGGTATTTGTTAATTCATTTTTTGTGAATTCAAAAAATTTAAGAAATGGCTAAATATTTTTATGGACTCTTACAATGAAATTTATTTCATTCCTATTATTCTTAATTCATTTTTAGTGAAACGTATTTATCTTTAATGTCTAAATCTTTTTACGCACCCCGGCCATAAAATTATAGTTAAGGTTCCATACTTTGAAGCTTTATTATTTTATTTTTAAGGCCTACATCTTTTATGGACACCTATAATGAAACTATGGTTTAGTTTTGTAAAAGTTTGGATTTTTTTACAATTTTTTAGCTAGCTACAAAATGCTAAAAATGAAAGGAAAGAATTAGCTATTTCTTAATTTACTTTACAGTGAGACCTAAAATTCTTTAAAATGGATAACTCCTTACATGGACCTTTACCAGGAAATTATGACCGTTTTATTTTTTTCCTTTTTTTTTTGCAATTTTTCGCGCTCTAGAAAAGTCTGAAAATGAAAGGCAAAAAATGACGAGGGCTAACTACCTTTACCATGAAAATAGATAATAGATAGATAGATTCAATCCCTTATTTTGTACGCAGTACCAAACACACTGGTAGAACTAATTAATGCTTGCCTAAGGCATCTCCCGTGGCTGCTCACTTCCTTGAATAAGCTAGGGTTGACTTAGCTTGGGCTCGAATAAGCCGAGCCAAACCAAGCTAACGAGTGACTTGTGCCATCACACAAGCCCTCATGAGCTTCTGCAACAGTTAGGGTTTTGGACCCAGGAGGTGGGAGGGGATGACAGTGCCGGCCAGGATGAGGGAGGAATGGCGGTGGTGGCAATCGAGAACAGGGATCGGGAGGAGTGGCGGCAATGTCGTCTAGGAGCATGGACGGTGGTGTTGGCTGGGACGAGCAGTGTAGTGACCCAAAAATGGAGTTAGATTCCCTCTGTACCTGCTCTAATCCCTGGATCAATTAGATAGAACATACAGATTTACAACACTTTGATCATAATCATAGCAGTTAAAATAAATATTACAATAATGTATCAGCCAACATGGCACTTATTACAGATTTTCAGCACACGGGCCATCAACAACAGAAAAAATGTTCGTGAAAAACCAAATAAAAACTCAAGTCCCATAGGCATGTTGTAGGTACGCACTCCTAGACATCTCTGAAATCCTCATCCTGCACTCCCTCGGCGAAGTCCTCATCGTCATACACTTCCCCATCAACGCAGGCGTTCATCTGCTAGTGTCCTACTTGTTAGAATGAGCAGTCAGCATGAAAGACGAGGAGGGTACACGAATACTTAACAAGCAAGACTAACTATATGCAACTAAGGTTTACAAAGAAAGGGCAAGATTCTTTTGCATAAAGCCAGTTTTATAAAAGTTCTCCCTAGGCTTTCGAAACATGAAAAACCTTGTAAAACAAATACTGGAATTATTTTATTTTCAAAGTCCCGGCAACTACCCTTGCACTCATAGTCCCACTGTGAGGAATAAACCAAGAAGCACGAATTCTGCCATGGTTTTCCTTTAAAAACATTTTGAAAACAAAATGTTAAAAGTACCAGAGAGGCAACTCACCGTCGTCCGTCCTTGACATCAGGCAAGGCTATCATGATAGTTATATGCTATCAAAATAATATCGCATCGACTGGTTGCGGGCTGCCCAATTGGCCTCAACATGGTACAACCCAAGACCATTGGACTCATCATATTCCCACTAGATGGGCACCAAACTATAATTCCAAAAGCTACTAAGTTAGGGCCTGCCCACATAGGCACTCGATGGTCGCACTGTAGTACTTAGCTCGACAAGCTCCATGATTCAGTCCATAGATAATCAGAGTGGATTCCACGCTAGGCCCAAATCTCATGCAACATTTGACTCAGTGTAATGCACACCACCTTGCATTCAGCGACCTCAACCAGTTTTATAAAATACTTTCATCCCAGTAGCACCCACTATCATCTAACCAATTAAAACATAACGAAAATAATTCTTTTAAAATCACACCAAAACAACATAACGAGACAACTCATCACAAATATGATTAAAATGGTCTAATCATTCTAAGCATCAAGCAAAACCTAGATTGTGAGTGTGATAATATAAATAAGCTGTAAATAATAACCTACAACAAAAATAAGAATTTTCATATGAATAATTATATTGGATTGGTGTAGGTAAACTAACTGATTTGACATTTTTAGATTTTAACATATCATTTTTTTTGACAAATCTACAAAACATCTTTATAAATATGGGCATAAAAAGTTTAGAATTTGTCTTGGTTTGCATAACAAAAACAATCTTCCGCGATGCTGACATATCGCTCGACTCTAATGTATGTGAATAAAGAGTCACAAATAATTAAACAGAAAACTCACATAATAAAAATGTATTAATTGTTGACCGCTGCAGGGAATATATATGGGGATGACTACGGAACGGACGTCCGACGGAAATTAATTCCGTCGGACGCACCGCGCACGTGTGTCAGCCCAGTACACGAACAAAACCAGCAAAAGCCAGCCACGCATGTTGTTATAGCTAGCTACAAAGAAAAAAAAAACCCAGCCAAGCGCAGCTCGAAAAGCAAAAAAAACAGCCGTGCATGTTGCTCCAGTGCTGACGTCATCGCTGGCATGTGCAAAGATTTCTTTTTTCGTTTCTCTTTAAACTGTCATAATTTTTTACTGGAACCTTCAATCAACAAACTGTTTTCACCAATGTGTTCCTCGTAATTTTTCAAACAAAACAAGACCCATGTTGCTATATAAATTTTTACTGAAACAATTTATCTATACTAATGGAACAATTAATTTGAACTATTGGAACAATACGTGTAATACGATGGAACAACTTGGTATTTGGCCTGCTGGTACAATAGGCTAAGCCCAATTGGAACAATGCATTTGGTCTGATGGAACAACTTGCATACCTATTGGAACAATGCATTTGGTCTGCTGGAATAATAAAAAAATGCCTGTTAGAACAAGAAGGTTTGCCTACTGAAACAATAATTTTTGCCTGCTGGAACAACAAGGTTTGCCTACTGGAACAAATAAAAATTGACTACTGGAACGATAAGGTTTGTGCTATAAGAACAGTTGAACTTTGCCTACTGGAACAATAACTTTTACCTTATGGAGCAATAAATTTGTCTTCTGAAACAATAACGTTTGCCTTCTGAAACAAATAAATGTTTTGACTACCGGAACAATAAAGTTTGCCTACTGAAACAATAAAGTTTGTCTTATGGAACAATAAAGTTTGTCCTACTGGAATAGTTGAGCTTTGCCTACTGAAACAATAACTTTTGTCTTTTGGAACAATAACTTTTGCTTTATGAAACAAATAAGGTTTTGCCTACTGAAACAATAAAGTTTACCTACTGAAACAATAAAGTTTGTCTATTGGAACAATGAGTCTAACCTCTCGAAACAATCTATCTTACCTGCTGGAACAATGAGTCTAGCCTCTCCGAACAATCAATCTTGTCTGCTGGAACAACTTTTATACCTGTTGAAACAATGTATTTGGTCTGCTGGAACAATAGGCTAACCCATTTGAAACAATATGTCTAGTTCGATGAACCACAATTTGTATACCTACGGAAACAATCTATCTTGCTTACTAGAACAATAAGTTTAGCCTTTCGGAACAATCTATCTTGCCTGATGGAACAATTGTACCAATATAAAGAAAAAATGATAATTTTGGATGAATATTTGAGGAATTTATTGAACAAACCTTGGACTAATGATTTTTTGTGAGATTTGGATATATGATTACAATTCGTACTAAAAATGCTTTGGACATATATATGATTTTTTTAGAAAGAGAAAAAGGAGAAAGAAAAAGAAAAGAAACGTGTTGTGCTGTGCTGTGCTGCGTGGGTGTGCATGCAAATGCATGCGTGTGCATGTGCATGCAGTGCGTGCGTGTGTACATGCAAATGCATGGGTGTGTGGTGCGTGTGTATGTGCAGCATGCAATGAAGCAGAGCGACGGTGTGGGCTGTATGCGCGGTGTGCGGCAGGTGGGCTGTACGCGTGGTCGGCAAGCTGCGCGCAGGAGTGAGCGAGCGCAGGGCACCGCGCGTGGGTGTGCTGTGATTGGAGCAAGCTAGCAAGCGCTGCGCTGTGGGCTGGGCCGGGCGTCCGACGGATCGGACGCCTGGTTCCAAGCATTTTCGTATAAAAGAAATTTGTAACTTTTAATGGGCCTGTCACACCTCCCCATCACGGGCCTTCCATCCTACTGGGCTGCGCACCTCGACACACCCGCGGCTGGGCCGCCGCCTCACCCTCGCGCCTGCCTGCCCCACCCCGCCGCCTGGTCTACTCACCCCGCTGCTCCTGGGCCGCACACGCGTCGCGACGGGTCGCCGCACCCCGTGCCTCCCTTGCTGGGCTGCTATGGCCGCACCTGGACCGCTCACCGCCCCGCCAGCTCATGCTGGTATGGTGCGCCGCGCCACTGCGCCGCCTCTCCTGGGCTGGATACGCGCCGCAATGGGCTGCTGCACCCCGCGCCTCCCTTGCTGGACCGCGAGCTGCGTCGCGCTGGCTGGGCTTCACACGCCACTTTCTGGGCCTATCGCCGCCCCGCCCAGCCCATGTTGGCCTTATGCACCGTGCTGCCTGGGCCTCCACCACCCATGGCTGCACACGTGCTGCGACGGGCCGCCGCACCCCGCGCCTGCCTTGCTGGGCCACGCGCTGCGTCGCCGGCTGGGCTGCGCTCGCTGCTTCCAGGACCGCTCGCCGCCCCGCGCAGCCCATGGGGCATGTTTTGAATTTTAAATATTTTTGCTGGCTTTCTTCCATCTTCTTTCTCTATTATTTTGGGCTGGAATTTTTTTTCTCTGTCTTTTCCTTTATTTTGTCCCGAAGAGTGAACGCCTGCACCGTCGCAATGTACCATCAAGTGCCGTACAGACACCAGTAACCCAGCATGGACTCCAAATTGACAGCACTTGACTTTTGTCTCTAAAGGTAACCCTGGTTAACTTAATTTATTTCCAAAAGCAGTCTAAGATCGATCAGTGTGTGGCAGCACACGGAACAGTCACGAGGCAAGCTAGGCAGAGCTGTGAGTCATGAGTTTTGACTCCATCAGCATTCAGCAGCTAGCTTTGATCCTTCAACCAATTCAACCCCATTTGCCCATATCCATACCTGTCCCCGTGGTGTGACCAAGAAAAAGATGAGCAAAGAAACAAGGTGTCGCCACCATGGCTGCATTTGACCTGAGCCTGAGCTCGCTGTCTCCGTCTACCGCAGCAAAAAAACAAAAACAAAACAAAAAGAGAGAGGTTTTTTACTGTAGCTTTTCACTGCCACTGGAGTCCCTGTCGATCTATGGGCTAATTACAATGACCTATGATCATTTTTATCCAAGCCGTATGCCTTGGTTAGTACACAGTGTTGCAAATATTGCGGTTTAAATAGATTGAACAAGCATTTCACACTGAATATAACAAAAGAAATAACAATAATACCATGAATAATTGTCAAAATCATTAATTCCCCAAGATTATGTAGAAGGGCATAAAAGTTCATGATTAACATGCATCCAATCAACATGGTCTCAACTGAATTCAACAAAATCAGCAAATAGCTCAGATTTAATTGAAAAGGATTGCTCTCAGATTGCTTTAATGGGTTGCTAATCAAGTCAGCCTTCCAATGATCAAAGATGGCTTAATATCACAGATTATTAAACAGAAATTTAGGTCTAAGTAATAGATGAACGTCACTGCTCTAGGGAATTCAATGTACAACACAATATGCAAATCTGCCACCAATTTAGAAACAGCAACAAAACAGTTCGGTAGCACCAAAACAGCCCAAATCAGTGGCAAAACATCACTGAACACAATACGGTATTGATCAGCAATCAACCAACAAAAGACAATGCATAAAGCAATATCAATTCTTCAATTAGATGTGAATCTAACAGTTAGTTGACCAAGAAACTGAATGCAGTGGCAACAACATATATATAAACAATGAATTCTCACATAAACGAGCTAGAAGCAGTGCTGAACAAATTACACAACAACCTAAACAGATTAATATATATACTCAATTTACGCAATCATCATCGAGCAGTATATTAAGCCCACAAAACCACAGTGCAAATACCATGATTAGGATCGGCCTCTATTCAAAGAATAGGTCCTCAGATGCCCAATAGGCCTGCTGCACACAAAGAAGGAGCACGAACACTTACGGTGCGCCGAATCCGAGTCGGCAAAGCAGCAAGCACTGGCAAAGCATGCACAAGGCACTGACCCAGAAATCAGATCGTTTGCTACGCAGCACAACTGACGAAAAGGATCGGAGATACGATGCCGTCACCCCCCACCATGGCTAAGCCGAGGAGAAGGGCCCGAGGAGCACAAAGAAGTAGCGCAGCAACATGGTGACCACCCCGTGGCCTACGGGTACCAGAGACGAGGGAGGGAGAACCACCATAGCACGGGCTGGCGACGAGGACGCCGAATCTTCGGCGAACAGTGGCGACCACAGGTACTCCGAGTGTGAGAAGGGAAAGGGGAAAACTCAGCCAAAAACCGATCAACTCGAGAGAGAGGAGTGGGACTTCCCATATAGGCGACATCGGTGTAACAAACCCCGAGAACGACGGCCGCACGCGCACGCACGCGCACGCACCCGCGTACTCGTCGGGAGCTCCAACGGCCGCCGCCGCCGCCAGCTAGGGTTCGGGAGAGAACGATGCTAGCTCACCCCCGGGGGCAGCAGCGCCGCCCCCTCTCTGCCTCTTAACAGGACAAATGGGCCAGGCCCAGTAACGGGCAAAAGCCCAACATGTAGGATCCATTATTTTTTTCGAATATCGAATAGTATTTTGGATATGCGTTCTGAAAACTATAATCGAACTAAACACTTTGCCTTCTCGTAACGACTTCTCAAATCTCTCGAAAGTTAGAGCATGTTTAAAGTGATTGAGGCATTGAGCTAAGCTGACTAAGAACATGTACAACAGTCCAGTTCAAAAGTTTATAAGCCATCTCTAAGCAGTGTCATGTCAGTTAATTGATGATGAATACATATTTGAGTCTAGGGGTGGGCATTCGGTTATATCGGTTTATTCGGTTCGGTTAGTTAGGTTTCTAAAAAATTCGGTTAGTGAAAAACGAAAACCGAAATCATCTCTAAAAATATACTAACCGAACCAAATTAACCGAATTATTTGGGTTCGGTTAATTCGGTTTTCGGTTATTAACCGATTGTCTAATGAACACACAGCAAATCGAACAAACAATGAGGGGATGGACGGCGACCTGCGGAGGGCGGTGGGGAGGCCATGCGGCGGTGGGTGGGCCGGAGGCTGAGGGACTCCTTCCCCGTCGACTCGGCGGAGGCGCTGACGGCGCTGGCGCTGCGGTGCGTCAGGAAGGACGCGGTGGCGCGGCGATGGGAGGCGGCGAGGCGGCGAGGGGAGGCGACGAGGCGACGGGAGGGGGCTAGGCAGCGATGGGAGGGGGCGAGGTGGCGAGGCGAGGCAGCGATGGGCGATGGGAGGGGGCGAGGAGGCGAGGCGAGGCGGCGATGGGAGGGGGCGAGGCGGCGAGGCGATGGGAGGGGGCGAGGCGAGGCGAGGCGACTGGGGAGTGGCCGAGTGGCGGCTGGAGCCTGGAGTGAAGCCACACGGCTAGGGTTTACCCACGGGCCACGGCCCACGGGAAGGGAGGGGATCAGGGGAGGGGCCCGGGAATGGGGATGGCCGAATGGGCCAGCCGGCCTGGGCCGCGTGCGAGTGTGTGACGGCTGGATCCTGGATGGGCCTGCAAGGTCTGGGTCAATTGCATTTGGGTATCTCGGTTTTTTCGGTTAACACACATTAAAAACCGAACCAAACCATATAAACCGAACAGTTCTGAAACAAAAACCGAATGCTAACCGAAAAACCGAAATAACCGATAATTTCGGTTAATTGGTTTGGTTCGGTTCGGTTTTTTTTGCCCACCCCTAGGGGGAGGAGGAGGATTGCACAAAGAAGGGGCGAGGGAAACACACGAGTGTTGGATCAAAATACAACTAATGTGACCACGTTTGGAATTGAATATATATGTGGACAACAATTTCTGCTAGCTACTCAAATCATGCATGCGCCTGCGTGCGCCCTGCTTGATCGCTCGACCGTTGTGTGCGTGTGTTACTGACCGGGTTAGGAGGAGCTCGTGTGCGCAAGGCGCGCCCACGCATGCCTCTCTACCGTGTCTTTTGTATTCTATATATACTCTTGAGATGGATCAATACAATGTGTGGACTGTTTATACATTTTAGCTTGGTATCAGAGCCTCTTTGTTCATCATGAGTGATGATGATTCCAACACCTCCAACACCGGCGGCAACGTCACCAATCCTCAGCCGCCGGCTCCCTCAGCAGCGATTCCCAACACCACAGCGGCTCCCAGCGGCAACGTCACCAATCCTCAGCTGCCGGCTTCCTCAGCAGCGATTCCCAACCCCACAGCGACTCCTTCTTCCGCCGCTGTTACCCTTCCCTCCACCTCCATTCATCTTGTCAACATCCAACACTACATCACCTTCAAGTTAGATCTTTTGGCAAATAACTATACCAAGTGGCGCAACTTCATGCTGTTCGTGCTCAGCAAATTCAGCGTTCAGGAGCACGTCAAAGATGCCCCATCTCCCCGTCACGAAGATGAGGAGTGGCGCCGCGCCGACATCACCATCTCCTTGTGGATTTATTCCACCATATCCGACGACCTGCTGACGCTCGTTATGCAGACCAGCTCCACCGCATATGATGCATGGTCCAAGCTCCATGCCATCTTCCACGACAACAAGCCCAGTCGAGCCCTTCACCTCGGCGCTGAATTTCGTTCCACGCAGCAGGGCGACATGACAATTGCTGCCTTTTGTCGGCATCTGAAGAAACTCGCCGACGCTCTGGCCGACGTCGACGAGCCTATATCTGACAAGACTCTGACCCTGCAGATGATTTTCGGCCTCGACAAAAAATTTCAGGTCGTCGCAACTGTTCTCCAGATGCAGGATCCATTACCATCTTTTGACGCCGCCCGCTCGCGCCTGCAACTCGAGGAGCTCGACCAAGCTGGAGGCCTCCACAGTTCTCGTCGCTGCTCCACCTTCCTCGGCCTCCGATCGCCCCGGCGATGTCGGTACCCGCGGCGACAACAACAACAGCGGTGGTCAGCCCGGGCGTGGCTACCAGTCTGGCCGCGGCGGAAATGGCAACGGACGCGGCAGGGGACGCGGACGAGGCGGCGGTACCTACTACGGCGGCAACTACCAGTACGGGGGCAACTACCAGCACCAACCGGAATGATCATAACGTTCAACAAGAAGGAGAAGCTTCACCTCATCCCTCGAAGAGTCGCTCTCGGTCGCCTCCGGCTCGTCGGACTCGGCGTCCGAGCCCTCGCCGCTGTCCTCGAAAGACAGAGACGGAGAGGGTTCAGCCTCCCAGGCTCCCATGGATGTGTGTATCTCCGGCGGCGCGGGGGGGACGGCGGCGGCCGACGGGGGTGGCCGAGAAGAGCGAGGAGTGGAGCTGTGTGGAGAGGGCGGCGGCGGCGGCGCTGCACCTTTTGATCAGACCTAGCCTTAAAATGGCCGTGAGGCCCGTTAAAAACCCAACGAGACGTGTGAGGCCCGTTAAAAACCCAACGAGCTTGGCCCCACTTTTACCAATGGAGCAGTGGCTGCCGCTGCTCCGCCACCTCCTCGCCTCCCCGGCTCCCAACGCCGCCGCCTTCTCCTCCTCCTCCGGCGACGACCACTGCCCCAGCTCGCCTCCTCCGGCTGCGGCGCTCCTCCGCCTCCTCCTATCCCCGGTCCCCACGCGCCCTCCCGCCTCTGACTCCCCCGCCATCCTCTTCCAGATCCTCCCGCCGTTGCTCCAGACACAGGCTCTCACCTTCCTTTCCTCCTACCTTCCCCTCCTCGACCCGCTCCAGCTCCGCTCCCTCGCCGCCCGCATCCTCTCCCCTCCGTCCGCCCGGTACGGCTTCTGGGTCCGCCGCGGAGCCCGGCACCTGCTCGACGGATTGCCCGGGGAAGACGTGCTTGATGTCCCCGGGGAGTTTGTCGATGAGTTCCACGAGCCACCGCCGTGGCTTAAAGAAGAGGCGGCTCGGGCACGGCCTGTCCTCCCTTGGCTGCCTCTTGATTGCCGGAGCATGATGGCTATGGGGATCCACGATGGTGGGGATGGTTTGGACGCTGTTCAGCTGGAGTCCTTGGTGTTGGAGCAAGATAGTGATTCAGATATGCAGGAGGCTGAACGTGATCCGCCTACACTGGTTCCTCCTGTCAGGGACTTGGCTGTGCAGAGGGCGCTGGCTCTGCGGAAGGAGATTGCGATGGCGGAGTCGGTTTTGGGGGCTCAGCAGATGGCAAAGGATTTGCAGAAGCTTTGTGTTGAGTCTGGGAATGCCAAAGTTGTGCTTAGCTTAGTTCATCCATGGGAGGCTGATGATGATACCGTGAGAGTTCTGCTTTCCAATATGGTACTTGAGGGAGATGGAATGCATGGAAAAGGGCCGGTGCTTGTGCTGTGTTCTCTTTTTCTACCAAAGTTACTGGACCTCCAAAGACCAGTTTCATCTGTTCTTCTTTCTGCTGCTTTGGATGTCTGCAAATGCCACCCATCTGCTGCAATTGAGGCTGTCCTGTTTCCGCTGGTTCTTAGAAAGGAAGGGCTGAATGTTCCTCAGTGTGACGTACTTGCAAGGATTGTAAAGGATTGCTTGTATCCCTTGCATGTCACTGCTTTCTGTCATAGTCTGCTTTCAGGCGAGAAGAGAGAGCGGGGAGCAGTCTGCATGCCTCAGCATCAGGAGAATATTGGTGACGATTTAGTTTGGACGGAATCTCTCTTTGCACTATTTTATAGCATTCTCAATCAAGGCATTTGCTTGACACCAAGCACCAGCATAAAGCTTGTGTCTGTGATTGATGATATGGCTTCAAAGTTGCCAAGGTCACTAAAATTTGGCAACTTTCTGCTGTGCTTTGTCACGAAGTGTTGGCATGAATCTAAAATCCATAGGGTTTTGCTTGAGAGAGCTGCTGGAAGAACCAACACTTTTTTGACTAAAGCTATATTGGCAAAACTGCGGCCTGCGAGTTGAGTTAAAGATGACGTCTAGCAAATTTAGATGACCATTCAGATTAGCTGAAGTATGAGATATCCTGAAAGGACTGTTTTGTTTGACTTTTAAATTGGACAGCTTTTGTAGTTCAACCATGGAAGAATGATTTATATACATAGTAATCATTTTACTGAACCCAAGCTCAATGAACAAATTATGTTATATGTGACAAATGCAACAAACTTCCAAGTGTCTAGATTATCAAGTTAAAGGTGATAATAGGCTGGTTGAAACATTAGCATGAGTTAAACTGTAACAACTATATATAATCCAGTGGTCATTTTCACTAGGCATTAATATCAAAGATATATGTCTTTTAGTTTGAAATATCCCTCAGGCATCTTAATTGTTAGATGATCAAATTGTTTTCCTCATATATTCTATGAGCGGAGGGATTGTGGTTAGATTTCTTCTAACCATGATTTTTCTGCCATAGACTCATAGGCATACACCTGGTCCTAATACCCAGATCGAGCATTTCAGATTCTATCAACTGTAGTGGCTGTCCTATAAATATACTTCTGTTCCGAATTCCTAAAGAACCGATGAAAAAAGTGTAAAGTAGTTTTTTTGTTTGTTCTTGAACTAATCAGTCGACGATATAATGTTTTCTCGGTTAACATGATTTATTATTCTTTTCTACTGGATAACAGTTTGAGCCATATGTCATGTGGTATATCATTTAGGCAGCATGACTGCCATTTAGACAGTAAATTGAAATTTAAATTGAATACAGCTTTACTGAGCTTTGTGAAGAATTGAGTCTTCAGTGGTTGTGGCATATTAACTTAGCATGAGGGCATCATTATGTCCTGCAGTTGTTCTTCATTGGTTATCTTGTGCTATTATCTTAGTTGCAAAAAAAAAATGAAAATTCATACATTTGATATTGACTTATGACAGATACAGGCAAATCAAACAGTTTATTCCTCTAAAAAAATAAAGATTGATTACACAATGCACAGTTTTGATGAGGATCACTTGACTTTTGCTTTAGCGAGTGTAACATATAGTGGCTTTGACGTGACTATGTGAGTCATTTGAATACTGTCTTCATGGCTTGGAACCTTGATACCTTGTCAGTAAACTTGGTAGTGGCATAGAAATTAAGGTAGTCTTGGAATCGGTATTGGCTAGGATATGTAAGCTTTGAAGCTGGGCAGATTATAGCATCAGGACCTGGGTTGTAAAATGTCGCAATAGATAGGCGGCTCCCATTCTTATTAGGGAGTACTTGGTGGCAAATGCTTTTGTATATTCCATTGCTCATCACTTCAATCTGATCCCCGAGATTTACAAAAATTGTATTGCCTTGTGTTGGTGGTATTGGGATCCATCTACCATCTTTCATGAACTCCAACCCTGGGACCAGGTCATCTTGAAGTAGAAGTATGATCCCCCCAGCGTCAGTGTGTCCCCGGAGTCCCTTCACAAGTTCTGGATGATTACATCTGGGGTACTTTGCTACCTTGATGCCTACGGAAGGCTTAGAGAATGCTTTCTTCAAGTAATCATTGTCCAGCCCAAGATTTTCGCTCATGACTTCCGCTAGCTGCTCGGCCAACTTTATTACTTCTTCAGCATATTCAGTAACTGTGGTACTGCATAGTTCATTGCTTTTTATTATTATGCCTTACAAACTTCTTATTTGTAAGTTCTGCAATTGTAATGGACATGACTAGTGCAATTTGTGGTAATAAGTTTTACTATAATTTACATTGCAAACTCACCGAAGCAGTTCAGGAGTATCATGAATGTTCAATTTTGGCTGATGATGATACATGAAACTGCATTCCCAGTCAACATTGGAGGTGACTTTATCAGGACCTAGGCTTTTTGCCATGTCAGAATTGTAGAAATTCATCTCCATATTTTGCTTGTAGTATTTGTTCACCATTTCCTTCAATTTGTGCATGAGGCCCTCATTGATCCCATGGTTCTCAAGCTGACATGTTATTCATACAAGATATTAGTGGCGCATGCTACAAAATGAATTCTATTTTGTCAAAATACCAATCTTCTACCTACTTACCCAAAAGAAACCCCATTTTGCACAGGCATCATGGAGAAGTGAAAGTGTCTCTGACCTCTTCTCGCCATGCAGCTCATCCATTCTTATCACTGGAATTTCCATTTCCGGAAACACTAGAGTATAGCAGTTTAAGCAGATGTGTTACTCTTCTCGGGTTGATCTGCTACACCTACAGCAATCTAGGTATTTATAGTGTCCTAGATAGGAATGTTGGGAAATATATTTTTCAAGATTTCAGAACCTGGTGTGGTTTGATTATGAAGGAAACCTTGCTTTCTGAAGGGGCAATTGCAAAATCCTGTCCAGGTACATTTCACTATTCCCATGTGATTTAGCTAAGATAACTTGCCTAGTATCCTTCGAAACTCATCATCGTTATGGTTGACTTATGAGGTACACATGAATGCTATTTGTTTATCTTGTTTTACTTCCACATAAAAATACAGAGGCAGTCATGTTATTGAGATAACTACTTGCCTGTAGGATTCACTCTCTTTGGATCAGTTCTGCCGCTGCTACTGCGGCACCAATTGGGAAGAGTAGTATCTCAGTCTTGAGATATCTCAGGTCAGACTAATCATGGCAGTTAGTTTGACTTTGTGGTTCAATGCATGAAGGCCTTTATGCAGAGTCAATCACAAACAAATGAACAATTCGATGCATTTATTGTGCATATGCAGCCTAGATTTTCTCAGGGATTTGCTAGATCTTGTTTGCAATTTTTTAAAACCGTACTAGTTAATTGCTGCAGAACAATATTCTAGTAGATTGATTTGTCTTTACACAACTGTTGCTAAATTGTTACTTCCATCTTGATCACTTATATTGTGCCGTTGTTTTATAATTCGTAACATAAGTTGAGCTACTTCTGGAAAAGACTAGTCGCTGTTTAGTTATCTTACCTTATCAAGCTTCTGGACATGACTGAGGTTGCTGAAATTCTCCCTTGGCTAAGTTGGCTTTGAGGTTGCCTCACTTTGATGAATTTGATAGATATAGTCATGATATATATACAAAATTTAGCTAAAAGGTTCCCCCTAAAATTTTTTCCACTTGGAGGATCGATGGATAGTGGAAAATCTGTACGCAAAATGCGTGAAACACACATATTGTAATTGCTCCTAAAGTTTATTCATCTCTTTTGGGCTTTTGTCTTGTGTGTGAAGTTTAAGATTTTTGATACCCCATGGCAAGTTGAATGAATTTTGTGACAAGGCTGAAATCCAAGATGCTTTTCATAGCATCTCAATTATCATGGAATGCCGGTAACCCAAGATGCTGTATGGTGGTTTCGTGGGGTACAGATCCAAGCACCGAGAGTAGGGTTCTGGCATTCATCTGGCAACCCCAAAGGCTCTTCCCTATTGTGGTACAGTTATACAGAGGCTCTGAGGCTTAACAATTGGCAAGCTTGACTTTATTGCATAATTACCAAATAAATCTGGTCAGCAGTTAGCAACATATATGGCTTTAATACTGGTGATCAAAACTAAACCTAACCAGGATCCCTTTATGCCTTGAACTCCAACAGAACTAGGACTCTTATCCCTAGTTTAACTACACTATCTTATCTTGTAGGGACGACTTCATGGCCACTGTTCAAGCAAAGCCGGTTGTTTTGCGAGCAAGCTGATGTCTGTCATTTTTAACTGCATGTCTACGATATTTTTATATTAGAGCCCTGTTTCTCTGTTAGCCGAACTGGTTCCAAGTGATCTGGAAGACTTCTTATTTCATTTCGGAAGATTACCCAGTTTTAAAAAAAGGAGGAAATTAATTTGCATTCCTGGTTCCACCATCCCGGATGTTCAGTTACTTGCGTTGGCGTTGTAGTCTAGTAGGAAGGAAAGCACGCTGCGTGTGCGGTTCATGATTTGAAAGAAGAGAATGCTGCGATGCTTTGGTCGTTAGCATGGACAATAGGCCAATCGTGACCTATAATTGCATGCCTAAACTGACGAGGCGAGTTGATCACGGCCACGGTGCTCTCAGCGAAGCCCAAACGAACAATGCGTCCATGTAACTTTCGCCGAGCCCATGGAGCCCAGGGGCACGGCCCAAATAGTTTTGAGTGGAAGCATTATTTCTTGGAAAAAGCCCGCTTTGCCGCCTTCAACTATCGCAAAAGTTTAGCTTTGCCCCCTCAACTCTAAAACCGAGCATCCAACCTCTCTCAACTATCAATTCCGTTCAAAATACCCCCTCCACCCAAAACCACTGTGGTTTTAGATGACATGGCATCCAATAGTTTCAAAAAATAAAATCAAATAAATTGTAGAAATCATAGAAATATAAAAAATGGAATAAAAATATCTAAAAATTTGAAAAAAGTGTAGAATCCAAATACTATAATTTTATGTGCATAATTATATGAAAAAATGTATTTTTCCTATAATATCTTTATCAATTAAATAGTTTGAGCTTTTCGAGAATAATAAGTCTGGCTTATAGGAAAAGGAAAAAAACTAAGAGAAATATAGGGAACTTAGCTTTACCTTTTAATTTGCATTTTAAAATTCAAATTCAAAGTTAGTTTGACCTTTTTATTTTTATTATAAAATTAAATTCAACATTCAAAATAGCTTACTTACCTTTTGCATTTTTATTGTTTTCTATAAACAAAATTTTCCTAAATTCTTTTTTTAATCAATAAAAGACACTCTTCAACAAAAAAAATTCTACGTATTCAAACATTATACTTCTTAATTATTTGGATTCTACGTAATTTTCTAAATTTTTGGTATTTTTATATGATTTTATTGAGCTCCCTATGATTTTCTACAATTCATTAAATTTTGTGAATTTATTTGTAGAAAAAATGCTGACTAGGATGACATGTCATCCAAAACCATGGTGGTTTTGGTTGAAGGGGATAATTTGACTGGTTTTGATAGTTGAGGGATATTGGATGCTCGGTTTTAGAGTTGAGGGGGTAAAACCGAACTTTTGCAATAGTTGAAGGGGTTAAAGTGGGCTTCTTCCTTATTTCTTCTTAACAGAGGTTCCCTTGTGGTCATTGGTCACATAGATCTCGTCTGCTATAAGATTCATGTGGGTTCAACTCCTCCTTTCACGTGTTCTTTTCCAAAAGCATCTCTGCGTCTTTTAAAAATAGCAATTGGGCTCTCCTTTCTTCCTCTCCTCTCTTCTCCATCCTAGCCAAGCGAGCCGCCGCCGACAACCACCTTCGGGCACGTGCAAGACCATGTTGGTGGCTGGCACGGATATAAGGCTAGCTTGACTCAGGCTCAATGCAGGACATCTCAATGTGATGCGGCAACCAATGTGTCGGCTCTAGTTGTGCACCGCTGCCACCGACCACCACCGGGCGCGGGCACGACCACGCTAACATGGATTCGACACGGTGAGGTGTGGCAGCAAGCTTAGCTTGACAAAGACTTGACGTGGTGGCAGCTCGATGAGATGAGACAACCAGCGCGACAGGCTCTTGAGCACGCTGTGCTGGGGGGGTAGCTGACAGTTGCGTCAGTGGGTGGCGACGACTTCGTTGAGATGGTGGAGAGAGGAGGAGATGGAGAATGGAAGGAGAAGAATGACCAGATCGCTTTGAAACCGAAAATATAGGGCTTTTACAAAAAAAAAAAAAGTCATTTGAGGGATGAGTTTATCTAAGCATGAATCTTAAGACACATCTGACTGTTCTAAACGTATATGTATCCGCATGTGCATATGGTTCCGCATGAATAACCTCGTGACTGTAATACAACTGTCTACAAGACCAATCAATGTAATTTAGCATAAGCACTTGGATGACATGTTTATCTTGTAATATATCTCGTTCAATATTGTATGTGATGATCCAGCTATGTGATGTGTGGTACTAGTGTACTGATCCAGGGACTAGTGCTGTTCCACAGGACGGGTTTCAAAGGTAAGCGGATTTTGGCCCCGTCATGACGGCTTCGTTGAGATGGAGGAGAGAGGAGGAGATGGAGAATGGAAGGAGAAGAATGACCAGATTGCTTTGAAACCGAAAATATAGGGGTTTTTTATAGAAAAAAGTCATTTGAGGGATGAGTTGATCTAAGCATGAATCTTAAGACACATCTGACTATTCTAAATGTATATGTACCCGCATGTGCATATGGAAATGATTTTCCCATCTCTCTTTCAAATCTACTCTAACGCAAGCGCTTTCGTTTAGCCACTATTGCAATTGTTGACAGATCGAGTCGATGCCAAGATTTGTGCCACAGTCACCTTCTTCCCTATTTTCGGCGATCACTGTTGCCATCGATTGAGGGTTTGGTTCAGGTTTGGGGTGGGGTTTACTAAGCCCTTTGGCTTAGAGGCTTAATAGAATGCTGGGACAGAAGAGGCCCGACAACGGTAGTTGTTGGTGATTGGCTGAAAGGTGGCTCGACACTGCCTCTACTGTGGGAACGGAGGAGGACAGGGTTTGGTGGAAGATTGACTATGAGACTGAAATTTGGAGGCAATGGGGGGTGGTGGCGGCTCTTCGAAGAGATGGGGATGGTAGTAAGAGATTAGGAGGCGGTGATCGATGGAGGAGGATTCAGTGGTGGAACACATCGAAGAAGAAGAAGGCAGGACAGCTCACCAGAGTAGGATGAGGCAACAGAGAAAAGTACGGTGGGAGGAGGATTGGATGACTGTTTTTAGTAAACGTGGTCATCTGCGGGAAAGCTGGTCTCTTTATTCTTGTTAGGTGTACACAAAGATTTTTTTTGTGATCAACAAGCTAGTGAGCATATGAGTTGGCTTTCAACCATTCATTTTATCTTGCAGCCAGAATCCCCGACATGATATATGTTATTTTTACAAGTCAAACGTTTTAATATTGGTAACTTTTTTTAAAAAAGATCTTTGTGCTTATTATAAAAGCTCTTGAAACTAATTATAGTAACTTTTTTCGATCGGACCCTATACTGAAGACACAACTTTGCAAATTGTTATCTACTGTAACTTTAGCTTTTGAGATGAATCAAACAATAATACGAGGGGGGCTGTGGTTGAGGGTTAAGGAGACCATTTGTCACATGCCAGATGAGTCAACTGTTTATTTAATCGATCATTTATCTTTTCTAAGGGGAAACCAATCGATCGCATCTCCCTTCTCCCTTGAAGCTAACATGTGAGCGTTTGTTTAATTTTTTTAATGTACCATGGTCCATGGCGTTATTATGGCTAGCCATAGCTCTTTGCATGCGAGAGACGATAATAATTTATGGTGAACCACTAAGCCAGCACCAACAATAGGGACTCGTAGTGCGGAGTACATGCACATCACCAATTCACCATGGCGCGGCGACTCTTCATGCTCACCACTACGAACCATCACGAATTCATAAGTCAAACCGAATTGGTTTCTTTTAAGCTCCACGACGCCCGCGCGAAAACCGGATCACGTACGCTTCATCACTCATCAGCTCGAACCGGCCATGGATGCTCACGAGGACGCGCCCGTGAGCGCCGAGACGGCGGCGGTGCAGGAGGACGTCGACGGCGGGATTAAGAGCCCGGCGTCGCCGCCGTGCATGGAGGAGAAGGAGCGGCAGATCCCCGTCGACCCCGTCTCGCTGCGGCACCTCGGCATGGTCGCCGACGAGGACGCGCCGCTCTCGGCGCCCGCCGTGCGCACGGAGCTCGTGGTGCAGTCCCCGCTGCTGCCGCCGCTCCGCCGCCCCACCTTCGTCGGTGCCAGCCTCCCGTGCTCCGCCGCCGCCTCCCCCGTCCGCGGCGACTCCGCGAGGCGGGACGACCACGCCACGGCCTCCGCCGCGCACAGCCCCACTGCCCTGCGGTCGCTTGGCCGGCAGCACTCCGTAGCGCTCGCGAACTACGTCGGCTCGCCGGCGGCGAGGCCCGCGCTCTCGCGGAGCGCGTCTCGCGCCGAGGGAAGGTCCATGGCGCCGCACGACGAGCCCGCCGGCGCGATCGCGCTCCCCGAGGACGACGGCTTCACTTGCGGCGCGCTGTGCATGTACATCCCGGGCTTCTCCAAGAAGAAGCCACCGCCACCGGTGGCGGCGGCGGCCGTCGCGTCGAGCATGCTGAGGCAGCCGTCCGGGCTGAGGCGGCGGAGCAGCCTGTCGCGGGTGGCGTCGCTGGAGCGGTTCGAGTGCGGGTCGTGGAGCCCTCCGCCGCCGCCGCCGCCGGCGGCGGAGGAGGCGAACTTCGCGGTGGAGGTCGCCAAGGGCGGGTGCGCGGACGACGCGGAGGCGCCGGTGAAGATGGCGTTCGTGTTCGACGGCGAGCCGAGGGGGATCCTGAAGAAGTCGGCGTCGTCGCGGCAGGAGTCGGCGCCCCGGGCGTCGTCGGCGTCGCAGCGGCACGTCAGGTTCTCGACGGCGACGGCGGCGTCGTGCCCGTCGTCGCCGTGCATCACGCCGCGCCTGAGGAAAGCCAGGGCGGAGTTCAACGCCTTCTTGGAAGCGCAGAGCGCGTAGCTGACACTCTTCTGCATGACCAGCGCCGCCACGGTTTATTGGCGGGAAGGATTTTGTTTCCGGCCAATATTGCTTTCCATGAGCTTCCTACGTCTTTGATCTTCTTCTGCTCTGGAGATGGAGTCTCCTTCTACAGTCCATAACCCATGGGAAATTTCGGTTTACCGGTTAGTTACCGGTGCGATCCAACGAGATACAAGAAAAATGAAGAGATACATATGATCTGTTTTATGTATTATTTCTATATTAATCAGAAAGAAAAAAATTACATCAACAATTGCTGAATAATGGATTAGATTTAGAATAACAGATAATTTATATCGAATACATTAAAAATATTGGATTAAAAAAACCTAAAATAGTCCATTCCAGATTAAAAAAAGGTTCGAATCAGTTACAATAAAAAAAAGAAATGTGAAATAAAAATAATAAAAATAACCTAGATTATAAAAGGCTCATATCGAGTCGAAAAAATAAATTCAGAATGGAAATAGAAATAAGAGCCCTTGTAATATTAAAAGAAAGAATTTATATTAGTTACAAAAAATGAATAAAAACATAAATTTTAAATAAAAATAATAGAAATAAGAATCTATTTCAGATTAAATCAATATAAATCTTGTCGGACACTCTCATGACTATGTCAATGTTTTAAAAATATTTTGTATCCAATCAACATATAAACCACATGTAACTAATGTAATGAATCGATGACCTTGCATCATGTAGCTTTTAGCTTGACCAATACTATTATTCAGTGGTAACAACGGGTCACGACAGGCTCAGTCCGACCATGACGATTATTATTTTTAAAATTAAATGATAGGAGCTTTGTCAAATTCTTTAAATTGGTGAAAAATTTAGAAAAAAAAAAAACAACTTAACGCTGTCAACTTGTCCTAAAACCGACCACAACATTTAACGAAGACTGAAAACCAAGACCCACCGCAGCTCAACACTACCAATTCAGTCTAAAGTCGGTCACATCACCAAACGGCGACCGAACACCAAGACCCAGGCACCCAGCATAGCTCAACTCTACCAACTCGATCTAAAGTTGAACACATCGCCAAAGATGAGAAAATAGAGTACACCAATCAGCCATCACCTACCACCCAGTAACAACACCAGCGCTAAACAGAAAAGTGCAACTGACACATCTAAGGCCATTGACACATGCTTGTGGAGCTGTTGCTACGGATCAATACATTTTATCTAGAAGAAAAAATATAAAAAAATAAATAGGTGAAAAAGGTATGAAAATCGTCTATGCAAAATATCAAAATGCATGCGCACATAAAATAGTCACATCGTTATAATTAATGGCTTTGCTATTTCGTAGTCGTCTGTGAAATCTAAATTTGCGTAGGCGATTTTAGGGTTACTTCGGCTTCACTTTCTTCCCTGTCTCCGGCCATGTCACGTTGTTGTCTTCTCCATCTCCTGTAGCTACTGCTGCCGCTGCGAGGTTTGGTTAGGTTTTTGGTACCTTAGTGTCTTTCAGGCTTAGGCTCTGTTTGTTTGAGTTTCTAGGCAGCTTCTAGCCTCAAAAGCCAAAAGCTCAAACAAACAATAGCTTTTGGAACCCCCTTTCAAGAAGCTATAAAAGCCCCCAAAAGTTCAAATTGTATTGTGATCTGAGAACCTAGTTTTTTGTGGCTTTTTCCATAAGCATCTTTTAGACAAGCTGCAACTCAAACAAATATGGCCTTTGAGGGAGGTCAAGAGGCGGTGGCCCAATAGTGGAAAATGGATCGTGATAGGGACACGATACATCAACCGCAGTTCTGAAGACACGAGAATGGGCAGAAGTGGGTGGATTGATGACATCGTGGATTTTAGGTTAGGTTGGCTGGAGTGATGAGGTACGTAGTGAGGGTGTCGTCGCCCGTGTGTGGGGGCTGAAGGAGGTAGGGGCTGAGGTGGTGGTGCATGGGTCGACACAAAATTAGGATATCAATACGAGGTCAGGGTGGAGGATGGATGGTCAATAGAGGAATGAATATGAGTCGTTGGATTTTGATCCGATAGTCAGAAAAATCAACTGCACAAAAATACAAAATGCAGGGACATAATACCACCTACACGATAGTCATTAAGTAATGTGCCCTTCCACGTTCTGAAACTGACGACACCATGAGTTAACATGCCCTTCCACATTCCGAAACTGACCCTGCATGAGGTGTATGAACTATGAAGAGGACGCCCATGCTCAAGACACTATATACCACACACGCAAACCCCGTCTCCATTACAACCGGTGCTGTAGTGCTGTCCGCGAGCACGTCGATGGCATCAGCATCCATGGCTTCTCGCCGCCGCCTGCAGCTCCTGCTCTGCTTGGCGCTGCTCGCCGTGGCCACCTGCACCGGAGAGGCATGTGCCCCGCCGGCCGGCCTAGCGGAGCGGCTGGAGGGCGAGGGGTCGCAGCAGTGCTGGGAGGTGCTCCTGGAGATCAAGTCGTGCACGGGGGAGATCATCCTCTTCTTCCTCAACGGCGAGGCGTACCTGGGGCCCGGGTGCTGCCGCGCCATCCGCGCCATCGAGCAGCGCTGCTGGGGCGCCGATGCCGTGCTGTCCGTCGTCGGGTTCACCCCCGAGGAGGGGGACATGCTCAAGGGCTACTGCGACGCCGGCGACCACCAGCCTCCCGCGGCGCCGGCGCCGGCGCTGGGAAGGAAGGGCTAGCTCGGCTAGATCAGGGCTTCTCAAGTCAGAGTCACACGTTGGGGTAGTCTCATGCATGCATGAGATGATAATGAGGGTTTGCGTTTTGCATATTTGAATAAAGAAATGTTTTGGGCAACTTCGAAGAATCAACTAAAAAAACACACAATTCGATGAAATTCGGTGCAATTAAGTGTAATTGTCTTTCGAGTACCATTGCATAGCCCTCCGTGTTACCGTTTCAATGATGTGACCACATCGGGTGCACGGCTAGAATATGTACCTAACGTCAAATGATCTAAAATCATAATTTGAATGGAAAATCCACTCCCACCTATATATGAAGATCCATATACATATAGAAGACATCACATATCGTTCAAAGATTTATGTCTTCTCTCTCACTTTTTCCCTCCTTGCATATATCTTAAAATGAGAATCGATATATATCGATGCGAATGGATATCTTTGTATACGTGGAAAATGATCACTTCTCAATTCAGAGTCATTTTTTTTTTCAAAAACAATGCATAGATTGACACGATGGAGGCGTTACTACTTGGTTCTAGACTTCTGGTACCAATGCTAATTAAATAATGATATTGCTCCGATACTCTGTAGTCAATCATCCTTAGCGGTGAAAACCAAAATTAATTTTCCACACCTCCACTAATTACCCAATACTAGCCACAAATGACAATATATCTTCCGGGCCTCCACTAATTGCCCAATACCAAATGTCCCCATTAGCCACTAGAGTAATTACTAATACGCACAAAGTCATCAAGCGTTTAAGCACAATAGGAAACTGCCAGTACCACGTACAACACTCCGAAGGAACTCGATCGCCTCGCGACGGCAGAGGACATTGGATTACATAGGCACTTCTCTGTTTCTAGATTCGATCGGCAATTCGGCATCGGTTCCATAATTTTATTACTAATTCTACGTATATTGTTTTAGATTGTTTAGAATTTTCTAAAGTACACCGAGTTGACCCTCGGTAGTAAAATATATGCCAAAGCGAAACATTAAATGATCCTTCATATGTTCTAAAATATAAGACACACATGTATTTTAAAAATTCGGTAACTTTTAATTAATAATAATTAATCTTATAGTTAGATTCATATTTGAAAGTATTTTTATACGGTGATGTTCAAATATGTAAAATATAAGCACTTATGTAACCCCATTGAAATAATATGACACCAAATCCAATTTCTACAACTTATTTTGAGCTATGCTCAAGCTTTCGATGTTGCAGATCAAGCCTAGTGGCTTTCTTTCTTTCTTTTTTTGAGTAAAAGGGGCAGGGGTTCTGCCATTTCATAAAGACGAAAAGCAATTGTACAATTTACAAGAAGGGGAAGAAAGGAAGAGAGAGGGGGTGGGGGGGGGGGAGGATAGGTTATAAGGGGAGGTTACAAGATAAGATTACGAGAGGGGAAGGTCGCATTCCAAGCAGCAATCTCATCTCTGATGCGACCAATTACTTGGGTAGCAGGAAGGGCCTGGTGGTGGAAGATCCTCCTGTTCCGCTCTTTCCAGATCTCCCAAGAGGAGAGGATGATGAGGCCGTTTAGGGAATGGGATAAGGCCTTGGGAAGGCTCGTCTGCCGAGCGAGCCACCAATCGAGGAAGGAGGCGTGACCAGCAAGCGGGAGGTCGTGCTGCAGAAAAGTCTGCCAAATGATAAAGGAGAAGTTATAAGATCCGAACAGGTTTTGATATTACGTATAGACCGTTTAGAATTTCTATAGTACACCGAGTTGACCTCGGTAGTAAAATGTATGCCAAGGCGAAACATTAAATGATCCTTCATATGTTCTAAAATATAAGACGCACATATATTTTAAAAATTCGGTAACTTTTAACTAATAATAATTAATCTAAAAAGATATATATTTGTCTAAAAAGATATATATTTGCTGTTATGTATGTAATATAGTTAGATTCGTATTTGAAAGTATTTCTATACGGTGATGTTAAAATATGTATGAAATATAAGCACTTATGTAACCCCATTGAGATAATATGACACCAAATCCAATTTCTACAACTTAGTTTGAGCTATGCTCAAGCTTTCGATGTTACAGATCAAGCCTAGAGGCTTTGTGATGCAACAATGTTTTGATATATTAAAACAGATCAAGTCTCTCTCACCTCCATCCATGCCTCCATGTCCATGCTAGTGCCACATCGTTTAGCCGACGTGTCCCGTCTCACGTTCACAAGAACGGCGCCCACTAGCACTCGGCCACACTGCCATTGCGGCGCAGCCGATTGGGTTTAGCACACAGCACACAGCATACCTCGCCGTCGAACAGACGCGGAGGAGCAAGCCGCAATCTAATCCGCATTCCGAGCCACAGGCCGCCCAGGGCCGGTGCAGATGGCGGCGGCGGCGGCGGCTGTAGCGGCGCGCTCGTACGAGGCGGCGGCGCGGTCCGCACTGGCTGCGCTGGAGCGCAACCTCCTCCCGGACGCGGTCACCCGGCGCCTGACGCGGCTCCTGCTCGCGCAGCGCCTCCGCCTCGGCTACCTCCCCTCCGCGCCGCTTCAGCTCCACCACCTCCTCCTCTTCGCCCACTGTATGTATGCAACCAATTATTTAAAAATGGGATTTTGAGCTAACACGTGCATTATTTATTGGGTTAAGAGTGCTAGACTGCATACATCAGCCACTGGCATCGTTTCATTACGGATTCATTAACCATTGGCAAATGTCTCGATGTGTGTACAGTGCCTGCTACGCTGTAATACAAGTCAATTTATTTCTGCTCTTTGTATCTTCTTGGTCCGGTTCCTCTGTATGTAGATAGGTCTAGTGACCCATGCAAGATTTGGTTTGTGATGTAGCACTGGAAGGCATGCCCATTGCAATTGAAACCGACAAAGCTAAAGCCCAACACTATGAGCTACCAACCACATTTTTCAAGTTGGTGCTTGGAAGAAATCTTAAATACAGGTCGGTGCTGCCCTTAATGCATATTAATGCCAATGCTTTTTTTTATGACTGGTTTGTCAATGGCAAATGATTAGCTAATGAAGTGTAGTAAATTAATAGTCATTTTCATGTGTTATTTTACGTATGTAATTTTTTTCCAGTTCCTGTTACTTCCCCGATGATTCGAGCGCCCTAGAAGATGCTGAGGTTGCAATGATGGAGTTGTACTGTGAGAGGGCACAGCTGAAAGATGGTCAAAGCGTCCTTGATGTTGGATGTGGTTGGGGATCCCTATCTTTATACATAGCAAAGAAATATAGAAACTGCAGTATTACAGGGATATGCAACTCAACAACACAAAAGGCTTTCATAGAAGAGCAGTGTAGGTAAGTGCCCTTCTTTTAGTACTGATGGGGGTTTGATGGATTCATACTTGTTGCCATGTAGTGTCAATTGAATGTTTCCTTTTAAATGGGTATTTCAGCCTCTACTGATGACAATGCAGTTTGATTTCATCTTAACCCCATTGAGATAATATGACACCAAATCCAATTTCTACAACTTAGTTTGAGCTATGCTCAAGCTTTCGATGTTACAGATCAAGCCTAGAGGCTTTGTGATGCAACAATGTTTTGATATATTAAAACAGATCAAGTCTCTCTCACCTCCATCCATGCCTCCATGTCCATGCTAGTGCCACATCGTTTAGCCGACGTGTCCCGTCTCACGTTCACAAGAACGGCGCCCACTAGCACTACTCGGCCACTGCCACCGCGGCGCAGCCGATTGGGTTTAGCACAGTAGCACACAGCATACCTCGCCGTCGACCAGACGCGGAGGAGCAAACCGCAATCTAATCCGCACTCCGAGCCACCGGCCGCCCAGGGCCGGTGCAGATGGCGGCGGCGGCGGCTGTGGCGGCGCGCGCGTACGAAGCGGCGGCGCGGTCCGCACTGGCGGCGCTGGAGCGCAACCTCCTCCCGGACGCGGTCACCCGGCGCCTGACGCGGCTCCTGCTCGCGCAGCGCCTCCGCCTCGGCTACCTCCCCTCCGCGCCGCTTCAGCTCCACCACCTCCTCCTCTTCGCCCACTGTATGTATGCAACCAATTATTTAAAAATGGGATTTTGAGCTAACACGTGAATTATTTATTGGGTTAAGAATGCTAGACTGCATACATCAGCCACTGGCATCGTTTCATTATGGATTCATTAACCATTGGGCATTGGCAAATGTCTCGATGTGTGTAAAGTGCCTGCTACGCTGTAATACAAGTCAATTTATTTCTTTTCCAAAAGAGGAGCTACCCCCATTTTCCATTGCATCAAGCATAGACACAACGAAAACCATGTTCAGCAGCAACACAACTGAGATGGCACGCTAAGGCCACAGGAAGTAAAGTTCTAAGCATGCAGCAAAAGAAAGATAAAGTATCTGGTCCAGCTACTAATATCACCAGATTTCCCCTATTACACCATTTTTTTTTCAAACGGAGAGACAATGTTTTTCCAACCACTAAAAACTAGTTTATCTCCTATGAGCCTGAAGTTAAAAGTTGACAACGCATAGGACAGCGGCTCTGAAATCCAGCGGTGGCTTCTTCCAGCATCACAGCCCCTTGCACCAGAATATCCTTTGAATCTCCTGCAAACAGGTCTGCCCAGTATTTCAACACCGCGCAAATAGAATGACTTCCCCTCAAAACACCATTTGTTTCTGGCCAACCAAATACTCCACAAAACTGCCGCAATGCAGATACAATAAAATTTCCCCCCTGAGGGCCAAGTTGTTTTAAACCACCCAAACCAGCCATAAAGACTGGAAGGCTTTGTGGAAGCACCAAATACATAAGCAACAACACACCAAATGAAAGAAGCAATAGAACAATTAAAGAAAAGATGTTGGATGCTTTCCAGCTCCCCACAAAAGAAACAAAGAGGACTGCCTGTCCAGTTTTTTTTTCCTGAGAATATCTTTGGTCAAAATAGCCCTTCTACACATCAACCAGAGAAAAATCTTAATTTTAAGAGGAATGACAGCCTTCCAGATGAAGTTATAATCCACCATTTCACCATTTACAGAAATGAGATTATAAGCAGACTTGACAGTAAAACTGTTATTGCTATTTTTCTTACCTTTCCAGAACAAATCATCATGTTTGTTAGCATCATAGTTTGAGAGCAGTTTTTCTTTAAAGCTATCCCAACCCAGAGCAACATTGATATCAAGGTTTCTTCTAAAGGAAAAATTCAAACCTTTGTTTACAGCTTCTTGCACTGTAATTTCTTTATCAAAGCAAATATCATAAACTAAAGGAAACTGAGAGCAGATAGGTTTATTATCCCACCAAGAGTCACACCAGAAGTCAATTTTTTCACCATTTCCCAAACTAAAGGTTCTATTCTTCAAATAATACTTTCTCATTTTAAGAAGCTGAGACCAACAAAAGGAGTCAGAAGGTCTAGACTTAACTAGAGGCAAGGGTCTATTATTTAAGTATTTTGCTTGAATCAAAGAAACCCAAAGCTTAGTCTTAGTTTCTAGCTTCCATAACCATTTACACAAAGGACTAATATTAAGATCTCTTAAATTTTTAACACCCAAACCACCAAACTTTTTATCAGTACAAATACTACTCCACCTGACTAAATGATACTTCCTTTTATCTCTAGAACTACCCTAAAAGAAATCTCTTCTAATTTTATCAATCTTGGAAAGCACAGCAGTAGGAACAAAAAACATAGACATATGGTAAATTGGAATGCTGGAAAGATAAGAATTTATAAGAACAAGCCTACCACCCTTAGACAGAGAGATACATTTCCAACTGCTGTATTTCTGCTCTTTGTATCTTCTTGGTCCGGTTCCTCTGTATGTAGGTAGGTCTAGTGACCCTTGCAAGATTTGGTTTGTGATGTAGCACTTGAAGGGATGCCCATTGCAATTGAAACCGACAAAGCTAAAGCCCAACACTATGAGCTACCAACGACATTTTTCAAGTTAGTGCTTGGAAGAAATCTTAAATACAGGTATGGGTTGCACTCTTGATGCATACTAATGCCAAGTCTTTTTTTTATGACTGGCTTGTCAATGGCAAATGATTAGCTAATGAAGTGTACTAAATTAATAGTCATTTTCATGTGTTATTTTACGTATGTAATTTTTTTTCAGTTCCTGTTACTTCCCCGATGATTCGAGCACCCTAGAAGATGCTGAGGTTGCAATGATGGAATTGTACTGTGAGAGGGCACAGCTGAAAGATGGTCAAAGCGTCCTTGATCTTGGATGTGGTTGGGGATCCCTATCTTTGTACATAGCAAAGAAATATAGAAACTGCAATATCACAGGGATATGCAACTCAACAACACAAAAGGCTTTCATAGAAGAGCAGTGTAGGTAAGTGCACTTCTTTTAGTGCTGATGGGGGTTTGATGGATTCATACTTGTTGCCATGTAGTGTAAATTGAATGTTTCCTTTTAAATGGGTATTCCAGCCCCTACTGATGACAATGCGGTTTGATTTCATCTTCATCACGTACTAGTATTTGCTTCTTTGATCTGTAGTTGTTTCAAATGGTGAAATTCTACTACCACATCAGCCAAAGATGTCATTAGAGCATGACATCCTCAATGTTTTTTAATCTATTTCTTATGCCTCAGCTCCTAGTGCCAACAGAAATGATCCTTCACATGCAAAAACCTTTGCTAGATATACAGTAATGCGGATGATTTTTCTTCTATCATTTGGTGCATTGACTTTATTATTCCTGCTTTAAATACTTTGGGTATGCCACCTCATTTCTTTTACAGGGAAAATGAGCTATCAAATGTGGAGATAATTGTAGCAGACATTAGCAAGTTCGAGATGGAGCGTTCTTTTGACAGGGTCATATCCATAGAGATGTTTGAGGTATACCACAATTCGGTGTATTCCTGTGTTCATTTATTTTTCAAGGAAAGCAATGTTTATAATGGGCCTGATGTGCAGCACATGAAAAACTACAAAGCACTTCTGAAGAACATATCCAAGTGGATGAAAGATGACAGCTTATTGTTTGTTCACTACTTCTGCCACAAGACATTTGCATATCACTTTGAGGTACATTAACAATTCTGCATTTTCATTCGTCATTTGACTTTGGCTTCATCTAAAGTAGCTTTCCGTTATATGGATTCATGCTGCCACTTGTTACAGCTCTACTTGTACATGAGTTTGGCTGATTGATTCCAAATGAAGTTATGTTCTTACAGTCTGATCCTTACTAATTCTGATAGGGATAGGAGTTTCCCCAGGGTAAAGTTATTAATTACTTATCCTCACCGGTGTCTTCGGACTTTGGATATAACTCTTATTTCCTTCTGTAAAAGGAAGTAACTCGATAAGTAGTGGACAACTATGCATCTTATTTGTATTGATGTGAAATAGAGCTATTAATTTTTTTTTTATATTTCTTGTGTGAATTATGACTCACTTTTTCAACAGGACAACAATGATGATGATTGGATCACGAGGTATTTCTTTACTGGAGGAACAATGCCATCAGCAAACCTCCTCCTATACTTTCAGGTTAGTTTCAAAGAAATACTTTGATTACTTTCCTGTGCCGCAAGCCAAAAATGAATGTTGGTTGTCTGACCATGGATTGACTACTGACAATATTTTTTTGCAGGGAGATGTATCTGTAGCCAATCATTGGCTTGTCAGTGGCACACATTATGCTAAAACTAGGTATATGTTTCCCAAGTTTATAAAGCATCCAAGCCCTAGTGCTCCATACATACTAACATGATTTTAAATGTTCCATTGTTTATTTATTCTAGTCAAATCCAAAATACATTTCAGATCGTGATCTACAGAGAAAGAAAACGATATGCAATACGTTCTGAAGTACTAGTTTATGGATTCCTGAATTGCATTCTGCTACTAGTTCAAACCAAAGTACTTGACTGCTGAAGTTATACAATAAAAGGATAAAATTTGTTACTTTTACATAAAATTTCAGGCATTGAATGCAATCTATCTTCGCCCCGTAACCGTAAATAAGTCCAGAATATCGTATGTTTATTGACCTATTTGATTTGAATATTCGCATTATTTTTTGCTGTAGTGAGGAGTGGCTGAAACGCATGGACAAGCACATTGCTGCCATAAGGCTGATCTTTGAGGAAACTTATGGGAAGGAATCGACCACAAAATGGATGGCATATTGGCGGACATTCTTCATCTCAGTTGCTGAACTTTTTGGATACAACAATGGTGATGAATGGATGGTTACACACTACTTGTTTCGAAAGAAGTAGTACTGCTCGTCATTTCCGATCGAAGTATAATCACTTAATGTTTATTCGAATAAAATCACGAAGAATTGTTCCTTTTCTTTTCCTTTTTTTTTGATTGAAAAGGGGCCTTTTCCTTATTTTGAAACACGAATTGTGGTTCTGGTACTTCCATGTGTCGCATATTCTCATTCTAGCCATTTAGATTACGATTTTAACGTCTTAAAAGTTCCTTCTACGGCACTCAAATAATTGAAATAGGAATGCCTGGAGATTGGTGAACTAAAGATGTCATGAGAAACGTATCTGTAAATATATCCTTACAGCTATCAGCTCGTGCCAACATCTGGAATAATTTCTATAAAAGAAACATCTGGGGCAATTTAACAAATTTCTCCCGGTCTGTGTGTTCGGTTCATAGTCAAAATTACCCTCATCTAGCCCTACCAATATTTAGCATGACCATTGAAAGGTTAGCTTTTTCTCAACCTTTGTGTTGGTCATGAATTGGCACAAAAATGAACTAGCATTGCGATCGTAGAGGGAATTTTACCAATACTTGCCAAAAGTTGGTATCAAACCAAACACACCCCTAATCTTGGTCAAAGCTACCAAATTCTGGTAGGACATGTATTGTCCAACATTGGACACAAACCAAATACAAAGTGTTTCCAAAAATCAGCGAAAATCATTCTTACCTACAAAACTAAATTTTCCTGCTACTTTGATATACAGCTATCTCCTCTCAGTATATAGTGGAACTTAAAATCATTACTAATCAAATCAAATTATATACAACTACAGACATGGTAGCTATTTCATGCCTTCATGAAGATGACTGTGATTTCCATTGTTGTATAGCCACTTGCAAGGAATGGTTGGGGATTATGGATAAATTTGGAAGCCTCCGTTTCGTAACTGGGGATATCTTGCGTTTCTTGAGCCAAGCTTGTATCGCCCTGTGCTCATAGGTATGGCCATCAGCAGCAACATAAGGATCATCCATTACCTCCTGTATCAAATCACTTGTTAAGCTACAGTAATAGTTGTAAATGGTGCAGTCAAAGATCAAGTGAATTTTACCTGCAATATAGGGCATATGAAGTGTCTTGGGATGGCTACATTTGGACTTCTTAACTTGAGATAAGCAGTAACTCGGCTCAAAATCTCTTCAAGTTCTGGTAGCACCTCTGACTCAAGATTAGGCCTGTCTCTGCATTTTAATGCTGTACACCGCAATCCCAATTTTGCCAACATCTCTGCCTCAGCAATTGGCCAATCAGTTTGTGACTTATCGAGAATATCCGAAAATGTGCCTTTATTAATCGCCTCTTCTGTGCTAAGTATTAGACCATGTGGACGTTTGCCAGTTATTAGTTGAAGAATGATAATCCCAAAACCAAAAAGATCTGATTTTGGTCGGACTGTCCCAGTTAGTTGGTACTCGGGATCCATGTAGTACAGTGTACCAGCAATGACTGTGTCTCGGTACTCTGTGAGACCTTCTGGCACAAGTTCTGATATGAGCTTAGCAAAACCTACATCACCAATTTTGCTTGTATAGTTTTTGTCCAGCAAGATATTTCCAGGCTTCAGGTCACGATGGACAATGGGCTCCGGTTTTGTTCCATGCAAGAAAGCAAGCCCACAAGCCACCTCAAATATAATTTGGAATCTCAGAAACCAATGGAGTGGCTGGTGCCCTTTATTGTTGATAAGTTGATCTTCTAGGCTTCCATTCTCCATGTATTCATATACAAGACATCCAATTTCAGGACAAAAACCTAGCAACAAAACTAAGTTGGGATGATGAAGTTGGCTGAGAATTTCCACCTGCACGATGTCACAAAATTGAACCATCTTATTAATTCCTCATCAGCAGTAAGAAACACACACACACACACACAAGACACAGAGAGAGACACACACACATTATGTTACTTAATTCCCTTTTTATGACTGTGAAACACAATAAAAAAAAAAGAATTATATGAAATGTAATTAGTTGACAAAAATGATATAGAAAACTACCACAGGCAATTTCAGTAAATGGACAGAGAAGTCATTAGTTAGGTATAGTAGAAAAATATGAAAAACATAATCAGGGCACCTCTCTCAAGAACTCATTGATCTTGTCACGGGAATCTTGCTGAATAACCTTGACTGCTACTTCAGTATGATCTAGGATGCACCTGTAAACATTCCCATAGCCTCCCTCACCAATTTTTTTTGCATCAGAAAAGTTGTCGGTGGCAAGCTCTATTTCACGTCTTGAGTACCGCCTGCAACTTTTGCCTGTCAATAAAAGAGCATCCACAACCTTTGCCTTCTCAGTAGTCACCATGTGAGCTAATGTTTCAGCCTTGTGCCTGGAATAAGCCTCACGAGTGAATGATTCTTTTTCCATCTCAACTTCTCTAGTAGCTTCTAAATGTTTGGTCTTCTCAGCTGCAACCACCTGTTTCAACAATTCCTCCCTCTGGACTGCATCTTGCACCTTTTTTGTCTGTTCACTACACTCATTCGAAAGCACCTGGATCTGAAACATCAAAATTAAATGAAGAACCATTTAAATCTTCCTACAGAAGGGGGGGTAAAGACCAATTAAATGGAAAATTAATCTAAGCGCAGTAGCATTCAACTGAAGAGACTAGTATCAACTTTCTTAGAAAGTTTTTGAGTCTGAATAAGAATGTGCCTTGTAATGAATCTAAATAACAAAACAACATTTTCAAGGCACTGAATAGTGACATAAGATGTACAACAATCATTACAAGGACAACAACCTTAGCTTGGTCTGAGACCATCACAAGTTCTTAACATGCACGACTAACCTTTTTCTTAGTATGGATGAGATCTTCACAAGCTTTGTCATACATCATTAATGTATCATGCAACTCCTTTCTGAGTTTTACTACTTCGTCTGTAGGCTGGGACTGCAAATCAGGCCACCAAAACAAAATCAACCTCCTAAAACTGCACACTAGAATTCAACCAAATATTATGTGCATGCGCCTGGAAGCCTCATTATTCAGAAATCAAGGCTGGAAAACGGATCTGACCTCGTTAATTGAGCTTAAGGCAACATAAGGAATCTCCTCCAGTTGACCAATTGAATCAAAACCTTTGCTCCCTTCTCTCCCTGGTGTCTTTCGACCTAAGCTTCCTAAAAAGCCTCTTCCATGATTTTCTGAACTTTTAACAGCATACGTGGAAGTGCTAAGAGAACTGCTGGCTTGAGAGCATGAGTAAGAACTAGTATCTCCAGAAGATTTTGGTGTCTCATCACCAAGTAGATCATGCAATGATTGTTTGTCTTGCAACCAGTTCCTCTGTATTTGGGCAAATGATTTATGACTAATTGACCTAATACTTGACTCTGCAAAAAAAAAAAATTTACAGAATGAATGTCTTGCCAGTTACTAAAAGTAAACAAAGAGGAAATAGGTTTAAACATACTGCCTGTTCGAGCCTGATTTGTAAATTTTATAGTTAATCTGCGCCAGGACACAACAAATACATTGCAGGAACATGGCATAGATTTCAAAACACTGGTGGGTACATCTCGATGCCGTAATATCCTGAAAAAGCAACAGCGATACCATTTACCAACAGCAATTTGCAAACTGGCCACAAACCAAGATGGCAAAAAACTGAGATGCTCACAGATTTTAATTATGCATTTGAAGTTGCAGGAATTCCACATAGCAAACATGTAGCTCAACATGGCAAGTATAGTACTACCTCCGATCACAAAAGGAAGTCGCCATTGACTTTTGAACACGCCTTTGACCATTCGTCTTATTAAAAAATTTAGTTCAAATATGTAAAAATATAAGTCATACTTAAAATATATTTAATAATAAACCAAATCATAACAAAATAAATAATATTTACATAACTTTTTTGAATAAGACGAATGGTCAAAAGCGTGTTCAAAAGTCAACAGCGACTTCTTTTTTGTTATCGAGGGAGTATTTAAATAGTGGGAGGGAAAGCTTAATTTGCTAGTGGTTGAACAATGTAAATTGCTAACGGCCAAATGAAAAGAGTTAGCAAAAAAGGTACATTACCAAGAAAAAGCATACCAGAATTGAGAGTACCACAGGCAATAAATTAAATGAAATCCACCAGACTGATGTGACTGTTGAGCCATATATTGATTGCATCAAGCTCTAGACTCTCAAATTCGCGGTTTGGTTCGGTTGAGCCAAAAGTTGAGAGCCATTGAAAAGAGGTGTGGAAAGGCTAAAAAAATATTTTTTTATATATTTTGTAAAAAATTGCAAAGCCCCAAAAAAATATTACAAAAAGTTAAACTGAATGGTCTATACAAAATGATAAATTTTGACTCAACCAAACAAAACCAAACCAAATGGCAAATCAAAGAGGGCCCTACTCTACAGACAGAAACCAGAAGCTGCTCATTGAGGTAGTAGGAGACATGTGCACCTTTTGGAGCTACTGCCAACCTCAGAAAAAAAGAGAACAAAAACAAACTTAAGTTTTAACCACGTGTGGAAAACTATAAAAAAATGAGCCCTTTTCACCATACAATTCTCTTTTTCACCATACCATTCGCAGACAGAAACTCATCACCAACTGCTCCTTAGATGAAACAAGGGGACCAAAAATTGCATAGAAATATATAGCGTAAACCAAAGCCAGCTGCCATGCATATGCTAACAGTCTAATTAGCACATAACAGGAACATATCAGCATCAACAGTACTATTGATGTCCCTGCTAGTCCTTCCAAGACAAACTTTGCTGTCCAACCTTTCCTGCTATATCTCATTGTTTTTGTGTTCATAGCAAAAGTGAGATAAAAAAAATAGGTTGTTCGGTCGAAGCAGAAAACGAAGTTTAATCATGATACATGTACGTGCAACATCGATATCACCTTTTCCCAGTGACCAAAATGCTGACAGAATCAGCCACACCTCATCTTAGTATCTCACCATCCCAAAAGGTACTCAACTTTCTTCTCCCCACCTATCTACCTTCCTGTTATCATCTTGGTAAAAGGCTAGACAAGTAACAACAGCCACAACAACAATCTTCTCACTCTAATCTTTATCACATCGTCGTCGCTGGGTTATCAAAAGCCTTTATTCGTGCTTTATATGAAGGGAATGGCATTTTCTTCTATTGAAAATTTAAAATTCGTACCTCCGGAACCAACTGTAGGAGTGCGATCCGAGCACCAGGTTGCGGACGCCGGACTCCGCCGCGTACCTCACCAGCGCCTCCGCGACGCTGTCCCCTTCCAGAACCACCGTCTCCACCTGCGCGCACGCCCGAATTCGAAATTTCAAACACGAACCAGTCCATCGAATATCGATCGAACCGAGGCAGCGGAGTGGATCGATCCAACTGCCGCGGAGGAGATGCGGGAGACTGACGCTTCTGCGGCCGCAGAGGCGGCGGAAGGGGAGGAGGACGTCCTGCTGCGCCCGCGCCCTCCGGTCCTGCGCGTACATCTCCACCACCTCCGGCTCCATCTTCTCCGCCGGCACCCGCTCCCCCGCTGCGCGAGACGGCCGCAGAGCGAGCGAGGAGGAGGGGAGAAGCCGTCAGCGCTATCGGTCGAGGAGGGGATCGACGGTGGGGAAGCGGCGAGGGAGCTTACAGGGGGAGGGGACGAAGGAGACGGGCGGTGTGACGTGGACGAGCGCGACGGCGGCGGTGCCAGTGGGGGCGAGGTTTGCGGCCGCCCACCTGGCGGCGCGGCGGCTGCCGCGGCCGTCCCCGCGCACGGCCACCGCGACCGTCGCCTGGGGGCCGCCTCCGACGCAGGGGGAGGCGATGCCCGGCGCGGCGGCGGCGACGAAGCGAGCCCTCGCGTCGAACGGCGGCGGCGGCGGCGGCGGCGGCGAGGAGGAGGAGGACTCGAGGAGTCAACCGAGAATCCACCGCGCGGCGCAGGCGGCCAGCGATGGAAGCGGCAGGGAAGCAACGTCCCGGGTTTATAATTAATGGCTCGGATTGGATTACAGCGCGAGCGCGAGCGCGAGGTTGACTGCGAGTCTTGCGAGTGCGACGTTGGAATGGGTGGCGTCATGGTGGGGCCCGGAGAGCAGACTTTCTTTCTTTTCTTTTTTTGAGAAATCTTTCTTTCTTTCTCTCTCTTTCGGAACGGAAGAGGAATGCGCGGGCCGCTTTGTCCATTCTTCGCGCGGCACGTGATGCCACGAGCATTCCAGTGGTCACTGCACTGTACTGTAGCAGGCATGGACGGTTAAAAGTCAAAAGAATCTCCTGAAACATCCCAATAGCGCGTCTATACATCTCTATTAAAACGCTATTCAAAGGAGGATTGAAAAAAAATCTTCTAAAACATCCCAACATTTATCTCTATACCCCTCTCTCTCTCTCTCTAAAACACTACTCAAAGGATAAGGAGGATTGAAAAGAATCTTCTAAAACATCCCAATAGTCCCTCTATACCCCCCTCTCTCTCTAAAACACTACTCAAAGGATTTTGCTCTGTCTTAGTATGTTAGTTTGTTTGTAAGTTTGAAGACTCGTAAGCTCGAGAAAGACATGGTTTCTGCTGTATCGTTGTTGATGAAATGAAAAATAGGGTAAAATCCTCTTTTTTAAAAAAAAAAAATCAAAAGAGGATTGAAAAAAATCTTTTAAAACATTCCCGATAACCTCTCTATACCTCACTCTAAAACACTATTCAAAGGTATAGAGGGACAGTTGAAGATGCTCTTACGGTATTACAAATTCTATATTTTTATCAATTCTAATAAAAACATTGTTTTAAGCATCAACACGGTCTTACTATGTTCAATATGTTTATCAATTCCAGTACAATTATTATTTTATAGGAAAAAACTTAAAACCTCTGACTTTCAAGCCTACTTTACAGCATCTCAAATTCATGTTTTTAAACAAGGGAGTCCGCCCTTCTCAAAAAAAAAAAAACAAACAAGGGAGTCCGCTTCTGCCCGTGTAAGGAGAGGGGAGAGGGGAGCAAGAAAGGAGACAGTGAGCGTCGGACTTTGCAAGGGAAACCACGCCCAAGAGGTCTCGTTCTCACAGGTGTCCACCTTGCTAGCATGGACCAAGCAAAGCTTCCTCGAGCAAGGTTGCGAGCAACCCCTTGGTCGGTAATCCAGACTGAGCAACCCCATAATCAGGCAACTCCTCCGAGCTCAGACAGGCCTCTGCTCGGGTTTGACATTTTGACTAAGTCAACGCAGACGGGGCTCCTCGATTTTTTAGCCACTCTTTAGAGCAACTCCAATAGCTCCTGGGTAATCCTGTAGCAGATATAGAGGGGCTGCTGGAGGGAAGGAATCTTTTAGAGGGTAGTGTAATTTATGAAGGAATTTTAGAGGGATGGATAGAGGGGACGCTAATAGTGTTTTAGAGGGAAAATATAGAGGAGATGCTGAAGTTGCTCTTAGTCGGATTCATTATTGGCCCCTTGCTGTACCGACTCGTCCTACCCCTTCGATGTGTTTCCTCGAAAAGAAAAAAGCCGGCGAAGAATATCACGGTTGACTAGCTCAGAAGCAACAGCAGCTAGCTATATATCACGCACATTCGGTCTGCACTCTGCAACTGCATGGCGATTTCAGAGTCTTGTTTGGCCTCGCCAAGTTGCACGAGCATCCATCAATCGTGAGCACTGCTGCACTGGGCCACCGTTGAATTCCAGTGCTGGAATTGCTGAGGAAACTGATGCCACTGTATGGCTATGGCCGGTGCTCTGCATGGCCGCGTGCTTCATGCATGGCCTCCTGTGTGTGGCAGGTCAAGGCGAGCTCCTCATGACCCATCAAACTACAGAAGAGACTGTAGGGGCGGGACCCACACGGAGGCAGCCCCTCGTGTTCTCATGGTTGTCTCTGACCTCCGTTTGACTCGTCTTGTGAAGTTGTGATTTCCACCCCTGTTCTACGGATTCCTTCTTGACTTCCCGTGCTTGAGCTGCCAGCGATATGCCCATGTGGCCATGTCGAGGCCTCGAGGGGAGGCTGTGAGCTTGTGAATCTATTTTCTTTTGGGTGGAGAACCTAATTCTAGTTATAATCTGAAAAGGTGGAAAATTCTTCAAAAGATGCTCGTAAAGTGTGAAAAATATAATATATTTCTAATATTTTAAGAGAACCCATTAAAGGTTAAGGAGGTGACTACAAAATGTTACACCCTATAGCCAACCTACAGCAAAGAAAAAGATTTTGGCTCTGTTCTTTTCAATTTAATGACTTAACGACTTATCTACGTTTCAAAAAGACATATGATTTGAGTTTTTTTAGTTCGTTTTTTCGCTGTTTTGAAGGTGGATCCTAACACTTTGAAAAGCAAGTCAAACGAGATGGATTGGAATATCAAGACTATGTCGAGAAGTTCTCGAAGTTCAATCATTTCAGTCGTTCGGCTGTTCAGCCGTTTAAAACTCTGTGATACCCAATACAACGATATATCTCAAGTGATACTCGACAAAACTAACTCGATACATTATAACACCTATTGTTGGTAATTTGTGAGCAGCCCACCGCGAGATGGGCCTTGGGCCGCTTCCGACCGGCCTGCCGCGCGTACAGGAAGCCTGAAAGGCCGTCCTTGGCCGTGCCAAAAGGAACGTCTAACCCGCCGGGGTCATCCCCGGGCTTAACCAAGTCAACCGTGCCTCCCTAGGTCCTAACCAGGAGCATGGCGCACCTCCTTAGCCCAGGAGAGGGCCCGCGGACAGTCCGTCTGTCCCTTGGGCAAGTGGCGACAGCTGTCATGCCCCACCACGCTTTCCTCGGCCTTGACCGAGGGGACCGCACCTCCCCGGGGTATTCGTAGCCCGGGGAGAAGCGCGCGGACAGCTCGCCTTGTCGCTTGCTCCTTGGGCAGATGGCGACAGCTGCCACGCTACGCGACGCCCCCAACGGGTGGCGCGGGGCTGGCTCGGTCCAGTCAAAGCTATTTCGGGGATAAAGAGAAAGTGCTTTCTCCCTGAGCAGGCTGCTCCCCCGTATAGGCGCACCAAGACGAACACGTGTCCAGTACTAACCATACCAGCTTCTCTCTGCAGGACACAGACAGGACGGAACTCGGAATAAGACAAGGGCGCCACTACTAAAGATGGACAAAGCAGAGGTAGGCGCGGGGCCCATCGTATCAGCTCCGGGTGACCCGCCGCACCTATAAAAGGAGATCCCCTGAACCTTCGATGGGCGTAAGTCGACAGAGCCTAAGAGAGCACCAGCATTCGAAGGGAAGCAGTAGCCGTAGTCCTTAGTCACCTGAGTGTCCGATACTCCCTTGTAAGCTCGGGATCGGTGCCTTCAAGCCCGGTCCCGACATCCTTGTACTGTTTTCTACCATATAATCAACGAAGACTGGAGTAGAGCTATTACCCGGCAATGGGGGCTCGAACCAGGGTAAAATCGCTTGTGTCTTCACGGTTTGTGTCTCCTTTCCCCTCTCTTTCTCTCCCCTCTTTCTCACCGTACGACGGATCCGTACCCGGATCGCCAAGTCGCACCAGGCGTAGTCCGGGAAGACCGCGCGGTCTGAGCCCCCGCGAGCTCGGCCGCCGCCCCGGGCTGCTGAGAAGGGTTGTTGTTAGCCCTCATTCCAACTATAAATTCGTCTGCCGGTCCGTGGACACGCTGCCCTCCGAGGCGCGTTTCCCAGACACCGACACCTATGATATCTACTCATGCTACTAGATACTTGATACTTGTCGATACTCTAAGCTCGATGACACACTCAAAATTTGACAGTGTGCGAAAATCAATCATTCTTGATGGCCCACACATGCAACCCATCTAGCAGCCCATGCGTGCCCTAGCCAACCCATGTAGCAGTATTGCCCGCATAGCAGCCCATTTAGTGGCACATCCAGGTGAGAAAGTACATACAGATGACAGCTAGGTGACCCAACAAGCCCACATGTACATGCAAACGGTAACGCAGGCCAGGCCGCAAAGCAGCCACGTGTGTAGTAGAACATGGACAAGGGAGGCCAGGAGCACGCATGCACCACAGCATCACCCCGTGCGCGGTTGTGGTTTCCATGTGAATCATTGCTCGTCGTGTGCTCATTCATTAAGGCTTTCTTTTCAGCGTATCGTTGCGTTGGCATATTAGTGTAGCAATTTTAAAAGTTCTCAAAAAAGTCTAAAGATTTTAAAAATAAAAAAAATAGTTTTATCATCTTTGAAAAGACGGCTAAAAGGCATGAAAAAATCGTCATAAACTATCACAACATATAAACTAAATAAAAATAATAAATTTACTATAGTAGTACGTAATGGTACATAACCCTGAAAAGAAAAGCCTAGATACGAGGCAGTCGTACGGTACTCCGTCCACCAATCGTTTAAAGCCATTCATGTACGAGAGACATGTTGAGCTAGAGAATTTCCCTTCAGCTCCAACCTCGTTTTTACCTTCCTCCACAGTCTTACGAGATGGTAACTTGGCTGTCCAGGCCCAAAGAATGTTCGGGGAGGTCGGACCTATCATTAAGCAAATGTTGGTAATTTCTTTGCTTAAATGTAGGGGTTGTGGCATAATCCATCAATACTCAATAGCCTTTCAATTAAGGAAATGAATATAACTAGGACAGTTTGCTCAACTTCATGTTTTAGAGTAAGCTAAAACTTCCATAATTCTTCCACTGAAATTAATAGGAATTTACTAGAAAACGGTTTGACATTATGCATATTAATATATCATCTAAATTTAGCAGCACGCGTATGTAGAAAGAATATATTAATACTTGAAATGAAACTGTTGGACACGTAATAGGATGCTCGACAGCTAAAGGATTCCGGCTTTTACACCAAAGATCCAAAAGTCCACCTAAGCATTCTTTCCAAAAGCCGCCTTGAACCTAACATCCAAAATTTGAAGGTCGCCGGCCGAGGCGGAGGAAGGAGGCGGCGGGGGTGTGCGGAGCAAGAGGCAGAGCCGGCTGGGGCGAAGGAAGGAGGCGGCGAGGGCGCCGCCGACCGGGGCGGAGGAACGAGGCGGCGGGGGCGGGGAGGACGCGCGAGGAAGGAGGCGGTGAGTGAAGGGGAGGGATCCTGTCGGGGTGGGCTCCCGACGGGATACCATGGGCTAGTTGCCCCCTATTAATATTGAAGCACAAACGAAAACAAAGGTCGTGACTTCTCAAAGCTGATTCTCAAAATTCTCCACCCAGCGTTTTAGCCCCAACCATGCAAGCAACCTTAGCCATCTTGCATCCATTCAATGGAGGCCTAAGTAAAGTTTTTCATGTGATGATGTGGCTAGAGCATCACCAACAATCCTTTTATATCTCTCCTCCAAAACATAAATGACGTTCTCACTATCTATTTTTAGCCCCAACCATGCATGCAACCTTAGCCATCTTGCATCCATTCAATGGAGGCCTAAGTAAAGTTTTTCATGTGATGATGTGGCTTGAGCATCACCAACAGTCCTTTTATATCTCTCCTCCAAAACATAAATGACGTTCTCACTATCTATTTCTCTAAATTTTTTTTCACAATTTACACTACACTGCAGTGTTATAAATGGCTTCCAACAGCCTCTATATCTACTACAACATTAAAGAGGACCGGTTGAAGATGCTTATAAGCTCAAAGATATTAAAAAGATCCTTTTCTAGTATGAACTTGAAAAAAACAAATAAGCATCGAACAAACCATCATTAATCTCATAAACAAAGCAGCCAAGCAACCTAACTATAGCCGGATTGTGTCGAACGGAACCTGCTTTTCAAGCGTCACAGTAGGTAAACCAATGGTTCTCTGCCCACCCGTCATGCACTGCTATTTACAATCGCGATAGCTGCAGTTCTTGCCCTTCCGTGTTTCCCTTTGGGATTATACAAGTTTTTAATGACCGAAATAGAATGTCTATATCGACTCCACAAATATGGAACCGGAACTGAATGGGCTGCTATTTTTGTAAGAACCAACTCCTGCCACGCTAAGCATACCCTATTCTGCATTTATGGACCAACTGTTATCCACAACCTCTGAACCTCCGCTATGAGGAAAGCATTCATCTCACAGGCATCTTTCAAGATTTCAAATCTTCGGCCAACTTCATCACTGCGTTGGGTATCATGTGCAATGCCTTGCACAACAAAACTCTGGAGCATTGCCTGTTGGACAATTTTCCAAACACCAAGAATGGGGCATGGCTAAGAATTCTAGGAAATGCGGTATAAGGAGTTCATGCTCTTGAAAGTTGAAAACCTGAGGGCACACTTACCTCGTGGTGTCGTTTCTGGGAATAGCACCGAATAAGTGATTTAACCAGCTTATTTCGCACTTTGTCAGACGCACTGCGACAGAAAACAAAACAAGAAAGGTGATGCCTTGCTAGAGTAAAAGACATAGAATCCCGCTGAGCAGCTTTATCCAGAATACCAGATGTCCATGACTTGGCATAAGCCTCCAAAATTCTTTCATCATCCTACAAAATTCAATGGAAAAATATGAAACTGTGAAGCCATAACAGATAAGGTAAATACAAGTACATGGGGACAGGCATACAAAACCATGGCATGCAGTTCATATATGTATGAAAAACAAATAAATGGAAACAAATAACATACATTTTGTAATTTCTTTTGCTGTCTAGATTGCACAATGTGTGAATCCAGAAATAACTTGGCAAATAACTTTCATAATTTACAGATAAAACAAAAAATGATGTCCAGGAGAGAAGCATAAAAAAAACTAGAGAAACAGTACCTCAAGAGGCTCCAAGTATCCTTGGACATCACCAATGCATTTGTCTAGTGGAGGCAACAGTTCAAGCACATAGGCATTAGATAATGCACTCCAGGTTGCGAGCCGAACTGAAGGCTCAACAGTTCGATGCAAGTAAATTGCCATTTGCCGACCAAAGATAACATCTCCATATGAGACAGCTGCATATTGCTCAACAAGGCTGTCAACAAAAGTATTATAGCTTTCATGGATTTTCTCCTGGAATTTGAGAATTTCAGGAGTACTAATCACTTTTAATTCATCTATAGTGACAACAGATCCTACAGCCTCATCTTTCTTGACAGAGTGAGATCTACCATATTTTTGGCATAATATGTCCAGATGCTGGCCATACAATTCTTGCAAAGCATCAAAAATATCCCTGCTTCTGTTTTCTTGGAGCAAATCCATGTTAGTGCGGAGAGAAACAGAAAGTGCATGAATCTTCCAAACCAAAGGTACATGAAGGCATGGAGCAGCTGAAATGGCTTCCAGACCTAAAAGAAATATAAGACCAGCTCTTGAAACATCAACAACATAGTTGGCTGATGTTGACAGTGTGCCTTTTGGATCATCAATGAAGCAGACTGCACTTAGAATCCAATGTACAGGAAGAGGCAGTCTCTGATGTGCCCACTCTACAACTAAAGTGATGCAAGGTGGGTTTACAGTTTCTGCTAACTCTGTTTCTTCGTGAATTGTCTCCAATGTTTCTGGTGTTTTTGGCAAATTAACTCCACTCTCGTTTCTTGCAAATTTATCTGAATTTTTCTTCTTGATGGCCAACCATCTGGATCTGAAATGTGAATTCAGCACACTGCTAAAATGCAGATATTCGTCTTCAGTTAGATCCCACTCACATTTTTTTGATACTTTCCTGTTAGAAGCAATACGATGTATGGAAAACGTGAGATACTTCAGAACCGAAGGCTGGAAGAGGATATCAAAAGCCTTCTCCAATATAGAGATTTGATCAGGTCCTGCAATCAATGATACACCTAGGACAGAACTGATTCTTTCTGAAGCTGTGGCAGTTGGATCAATCATATTATCTGAGTGCACATCTTCAATGAGGGTAGCATAACCTTCAGGCACTGCAGAGAAGATTTTGATCAACTCCAGGACCAATTGTGAATCCAGTTGTGCAAGTAGGGACTTCAGAGACCAAAACCCACCACCCCAAGTTCCCCAGCCAAACCCAATGCCAGGGGCCGGTCCTCCTCTTCCAAACATCTCGATGTTCTGTAATACAGAGCATTGGGAGGAAATCATTGGCAACAGGAGAGTTAGCAAGTTCAACAAGTCATCATGCCATAAACTGGAAATGCCCTCTCCTAATATCTTGTCCGCCATCCCTGATCTAGAATCTTTGAGATGTTCAGAACAAGTTGTTATCGCTCTCTGGATTACCCTATCAACAGAGCAGGATAGCTGCACTAATCTTCGAAGGCAACTTATGGAAGACATTGATGCATCAACATTACCATGGGATCTCAAATAACAAAGCCTCTGCACCACCGATACACCACAGAAAGACAGATGTTCCTCATGTCCAACAGCATTAGTATTAGCAAAGCTGAAAAACCGATTAGTAATTATGGCAAGACCAATCTTGGGGACAAAGTCAGGTATCCAAGGCAAACAGTAAGTTTTACCTTCAGGAGTGTCATCTGGTAATATTCTTTCTAATACTGAATTAAGCATGCTTAGTACTGAAGAAATCACCAAAACCAAGCAACTTCCCTCTAGTGTCTGCTTTGTATCCTTACTCTGCCCAATGATTAATGAGCTTGCATAGGGAATATCATTCAGATGTAACCAAGATAGCGCCAAATCTACCATTGGAACTACATGGCTCCAAGACCATGTGTTACGCTCATCCCCTCGTTGCGTGCATTGCATGTTACACCATGTCGCAACATCTATGTCAGAAGCTTCCATATCTTGCTTGCCAAGCTGCTCCACTGAATGAAGAAGTGGCAACCATTGTGCCAGAGCTTGTAATATAAGATATGACTCTCTCGCAATGGAAAAAAACTCAGGAAGAACACTGCTTTCACTTAGCTTCTGAAATACTGGAGGGCTAAGCCACAGGCACAACACATGAAAAAAGTCTGTGAAGTGTGCTATGCAAAACCCATAAGAAACGCATGTTCTCCAAAACCGCAGCTGCTCAACCATCATTGCAGAACTAAGGTTGCATTGTTCCTTTCCAGACCTTATCCAATCCTCAAGGGTATACGCTTTTCTGTACCAATGCCACATTGCTTGCTGAAAAACTCCATGGTTCACAAAATTCAAACATGTCTGTCTGTTGTATCTGCACAAAACCTAAGCAAAAGGAACAAATGACATTTGATGCTAATAAAGTAAATAGAAGACCACCTGTTTTTACAGAAATAGAAGCAATAAAGGAAAAAATCATGATTGTTGTCTATATATTTTAGAGTAGTTGCCAATTATATATTTTAGTATGAGTAGCCTCAACCTATCAATAACTAGTATTTTTTAATACATGCTCATGCAGTCATAGTATGTTTATCATCTCATAGTTGACAACCAAATGGCATACTCAAGTCATTAAAGATGAGCATCCATCAAATAGTTTGTGCCAGTACATGCACCCTGGAAGTCATTGAAGATGAACATCAGTCAAATAGTTCCTGTGTCAGTACATGCACTCTGGAAGACAACACAGTCCCATGCATGCTAAATACATTTGCTATGTATTAGATAGCAGAGACTGGAAGCAGAGAGGAAAACCCATAATAATATAAGAACTCATTCAAGAATAAGCAATGACAAGTGAAAGCTGATATATTCAAAAAAAATCATTCAAGTTTGACTAAAAATCAACTATTCAGAAAGAAAAATCACAGTAGATTACTGGGAGAAGCATAACTAGATCAAGTGGTGGACAAATGGTATGTAAGAACGACCAAGAAAGGAACACAATATTAGCAATAATCTGCAACTTCAGTAACTAATCAACATCAACATAAATAGTAAATACTCAACATGTCAATCAGTTATCTATTGTTACCATGTGACACTTATAGCATGGTATTTTCTATAGCACCATAGATTACCTTCAAGAGAGTAACCCCTTTGATCTGTGAGGAGTAGATTTCCATTGATCCTTGCTTGACCAACAGCTTAATAACACTTTGAACAAGCCTTGGACAATTTAAGATAGCATCAGCAGATTTTGGAGAGTGCCTAGCTAATGCCACTAAAATCGATACAAGATAATCTTCGAGGGCCACAGATGGATCCATCTGAATTAAGAGAAATATGTATACAATAAGACCATAGCATTACTTTTCTACACAAGAAAATCAAAAGAGTTGACAAAACCAAAGTCAACTGACTGAAACAAAGCTTACTGGTAAAGTAATAGCAGTTCAGTACAAAGTTATTACTAAATAATAAGAAGTCAAAATGGGATGAGTATTATGGATGAACAGCCAAAGCAAACAAAACAAGGAAAAAGATCGGCAATATGTTCAAAAGAACGGAAGGATATTGAATGACAAAAAAATAATGACAGCCAACTGAGTTAGATCAACTAGGAACACAGAGAACTGCCCATATGGCCATATGGCATATATGTCCAAGAAACCCAAAAGGCGTTTCGAAAAAAATCAAAGGTTAAACACAAATGGTTGTATTGAACTTATTAGATATCAAATTGTCATAATTTGAAGAGAGTAAAAGAAAATACTCATTGAAACCAGCAGTTTCCTGCTGGGAACCAACCAGAATCCTGGTGAGGAAAAGCACAAGCAGTGGCAATCCAATAAGGAGGTATTTTACTGCAACTAATACATATACAAATATATGGGGATCATTATACAAGACAGAACAAACGCAAAAAAAAGGGAAAAAAAAGGAAAAAGGAACACAAAGAGAAGGTTCGGGAATTAGGAAAACATCAGGCAACCAGCCAGCTCACAGACAGCAGTTTAGTCTGGGATTGTAACCAAAAAGAAGGAAGAAAAAGAAATGTTAATTGTTAACCACAGATGGGCAGATGGCATGTGATCATTCAGCCACAAACAATTAATGATTTTTCAACATTGTTCCATAAACTTGAATCAGTCATTGCTTGCTTGCTGCTGCATAATTAAAAGAATGATTACAGATGTAATTAACAGACAATTTGGTGTTTGTGAAATAATTTGGAGCCAATGGTTGTGCTCTTCTGTCATAACGTAAAATAAAGCATAAAGCTATGTGTAACTTGCCTAAGTCTAAGATCATGAAATGAACATGCCATATAAGAGTAAAAATGCAAAGCTGACCTCCAGAAGGAAGCAGATACGTGGAAGTATTCCCATCCTAACAAGACCAGCAGCAACATCTTGTCCGGATACAATAACATCATCATGAATAGTATGTTTCTCATCACCTTCCTCCTCATTTTCACTATAATGCGGGAGTATATTGGATGGTTTTGTATTGTATTTCCAAAAACCCCCTTCAAGAAAATCTCCATCCAGATCAGGTTTGCGACGAAAAATAGGAGCTGTGCAGATATCTTTTCCCTGATCTGCTACTTTCTAGGAGGAAGGGAGATCAACCAAATAAGACTCGAATCAATAATCAAAGCAGACTAGGTGATAAAAAAGCAAAGTTACCTCTGAAAATTGGAAATATGTCTCGTTCATGTCAAAGGTCAGCATTACATTAATAACTTTAGCACAAGTCAAAACTACAGAATCATGGTTATCATCCAATGCCAGCCTGCAAAAGTTTCAGCTAAGTGACAGAAAGCAAAATAGATAATATGAGACAAAAACAAAAGGCGATAGGCATACCAAGGTCTCAAAGTAGTGCCTTTGAAATACAAAAAAACAGTGCAAAACATTTAGATGCTACATTTGCGAACTGTTATATGTGTAAATTATTCACTATAGTTTTCCAGGATTTGAACCTGTCACATGTAGGATGTGAGTAGGGGTGTTAATGATTTGGGTGGAAATGTTCTAAAGGTTTCGATTTTAGTTTCGGTTGCTTTGGATGGATGAAATTGGATTCAGGCATCTAACATTTTGGAGCAGACTGGAGTTGTAGCAAAAATGGTTTGATCTGGTTGTCCAATGCTAGGACTATCCCATCACTATTCATCCACTATTCAATCATTAGTTCATTACCCTATTTCTTCCTGCATTTCTCTCTCTTATATTTTAATTCCAACCCTACTGCTACAGTATTGGGTCTACCAAATTTCCAGCAAATGGGTTTACCATTAATTATACCCTTTCAGGTTCCAAACAGTCTCAACCCATTCATGCCACCATGGTTTCAACCCATGGGTTTTGCCCCAAATCAAACCTGCAGATTCACAATGATGCACCAGCACCTTCAGCAGGACACCTCCAGATATGGGTGCTCTGCCATCACTGATGAGCACCGTTAAGTCTCCATCATTGTAGGTGCAAGCACCACACCCGGGCTGCCGCCATTGCATGCAAGCATGATGCTCGGACTGACTGTGCACCACACAGACGCGCTATGCCAGTTCCAGCTCATCGCTAGGACGCTAAGCTGCCCCACCTCGCCGCTTGAGGCCACTGCACCACATAAGCCTCCCATGCAAAGTCTGCGCCTCACTTGCTCGCCCTGTATGCTCCTTCTCATCTTCTGCTCAGCACAGGGCAGGACGAGAGAACAAAGGATGGCGGACAGACAGGATACAGATGATGAAAGGGGACAGAGTATTAATGGCATTTGTATGAAATGTGGGACCAATAGCCTAGATATATTATTCACTTAATCTTTGTTTGCTAGGGCTGATTAGGACTGCAATATGTGCCACATCGACTGAAACTAGAGTGGTTTAGGATGAAGGGTGTGCTTTCAACAGTTGGAGGGTGTCAAAAACCCAGTTTTGGAGTTGAGGGTTAATTTCAGACACAGGCATCAGTTGAGGGGTAAAATAGGCGTACTCCTCTAGAATACCAAGTTAAAGGAATTAAGGCCCTGTTCTTTTAAGCTAATCTGAATGGCTGATCGGCTGAAATGACTGAACTTCGAGAGCTTCTCGAGGTAGTCTCGAGATTCGGATACATTTCATTTGACTTGCTTTTTAAAGCGTTAGGACCCACCTTCAAAACAATGAAAAAACGGACTAAAAAAACTCAAAGCATATGTGTTTTCAAAACGTAGATAAGTCGTTAAGCTATTAAGCCGTTAAGTTGTTAAGCTGAAAAGAACTGGGCCTAAGTGTATCCACAAGGTTCATGGTAGGTTTACCTGGCTTAATTGATAAAATAGGGTAGTACATTTCAGTTTAGTGGCTCCCTTCACTATGATAAACTAAAAATAACAATTATATAGCAATAAGAAAAACCAATCTAAACTTATACTAGTTCAAAAGATGAGTAGTTTACCTTAGAGAGAGAACCAACTCTGGTTCAGGCCCAATAGCATATGCCCAAACTGCTTGCCAATCATCAACCCTGTTAGCACTATTTGTTTCTTTAACACTATCAACTAGATCCATCTTATGCAGGTTGTGCAATGCCCTATTCAGAATTGAAGCAAGAAGCTGCAGTGCAAGTACGCGCTGTCCAGGAACCTATAATTTAAACAACAAAAGCAGAATTCATTGCATTTCTAAAGCTTGCAAGTTTTTTGAGGCACAATTTAAGAGAAAGGGTGATTTAGATTCATGCCGCTCCAAATTTCGTGTTTCTCAAAATATGTCACTCAATTATCAATGACATGTGGGTCCCTGATTGGAGTGATGCCACAGTTTGTAATGGCATGTATCTAAGCAATAATTTGAGATCTATGTGTTATGACTGCAATGAAGCAAGAGACACTTGCTACCCTCTACAAATTCACCTCCAGGCTCCAACTAACCAAAATACAATACACTAGTATCTTGAACTTAGTATGCATCACATACTGATGATAGTCACTAGTTTAGTAGCCAGCTATTCTGAAGAAAACAGTTTGCCATGGCATAAGCCTCACCTAGCACATTTAGTTTGGCATGCTGTGACAGATGCATGCAGCATATATAGTTAAAGTAAAGGCAAATAGTAAAGCTCAACTGACTAACAAAGCATATGTAAAACGAATGTAGCATCAAGCAGATCTTAAAATTGCAATTCCAGCAAGAACTACTCATACTTGAATAAAAAAAATGATAAATCATGTAGCGTACAATCAATTAAGCATAATGTGGTGCCCTAAAAACTAAAAAAAGAGTCCATGTGTATGCAAACGCCTATGTTGCTAACATGGAACTGAAGAAAGCCGAAAGCTATACAATTTGTGAGCAAATTATATGGTTAAGTAATATAAAACAAACCATGCTCCTGGTAAGTGTCACTGCCTCATTGATTGTGTAGCCGACAGCTGCTGGATCTCCCTCCGTACGAAGGAAGTCCCGCTCAGCTATGCTTTCTGTATGTGTCTTCTTGCCTGTAAGCAGAAAAACAGACTGTCATACAATCACAATAGAAGCTAAAGAAACTCAAAAGGGCAAAAAAGGGGGAAAACGAAATAATGTACCATCTTGTTGCTCCTCGTAAGATTGAAACCCCAAAATATCTCCATCCAATGTAAACCTACACAATCTGATTCTCTCCACTCTCTCACTCCATGCCTTCCAAGAGTGTCCACTATACTCACCAGCCGTCAACCAATTGCCTGGCATAGCCCCTGTGATCTTCCCTGACCCTGAAATTTCTCCACATCTGTCCTTACCCCCACCTTTCCTGCCCCCAGACTTCCCTCTTCCCCGCCGCTTAAGCATCTCCACCAATGTCGGGTCCATCCTATTCAAAATATCTGACTGTGCCTCCGAAATCTCGTCTGCTGACATCCCTGCCAGCCGAGCCATGTTCTCTGCATTAATCTCCGCTGCAAGCGATGGCTCCCCACCATCCAATTGCATATCGTCTTCCCGCAGTTTCGCATCCCTGGCTCCACCCTCCTTCATCGAACCATCCCTTGCATCAACCTGCCCCCTATGCTTCCCTGACACTACATCAGAAACTGAATTCACAGCACCCAATCCTTCCCTACCATTTCCAGCGTCTGGTAGCATGCTGTCTCCCAGCAATCCGCTCTCCCCCACTGCACCACCAGCCTTTGGGGCCACAGCCCCGGTATCAATCTTCTGTGCGCTTGGTTTCCTTGGCTGCAACGGCTTTTCCTGCCTCCGCTTCAGGGACGTGTCGCCAGCCACAAACTCCCGCCACCGGCTGAAATCCATGCCCTTCCTCTCCTTCCTCCTTACGGGGCCGGCCATGGCGGCTGCAGGTTGGTAGTCCGTCTCATCAACGTCCATCCCTTCCGCCTCCTCGTCCCCCTCCGCCTGGCCGACATCCTTTGCCACTGGGCTCCAGTGCTGCGGAGGTGCAGCTAGTCAGTTCGAGAGTGCAAGGAAACGGTCTAGTGGACTAGGGTTTTGAGGAGGGCGGCGGCGGCGGCTTACGGGGCCGTGGGAGCGGTGGCGGGCGACGGGGAAGGGGAGCACGGTGGGCCGCGGGGCGGAGCAGGGCGCGGCGGCGGAGAAGCCCTTCTCGACGATGGCGCCGATGAGGCGGGAGGGAGGCGCCGCCGCCGCGGCGGTGGGGGGCGGCGCGGGGTCGAAGGGTTCCTCCACGACCTTGCGGCGCGCCGGCCGGGCGCCGGGCTGGTGCTCCCGCTTCTTCGTGGCGTCCATTTGGGGTATTGGGGTTTGGTGTATCGAGCATGGAATGGCGATCGGCGAGGAAGGTTTAGGGCATCTTAAAAAGTCTTAACGGTGGCAATTTTATTTTACCATTGCAGAAAATACCGCCATTAAAGATATCCTTAATAAAAAAAATCAACTATTAGTCAGCATCCCGATTTGACTGTGGTTCGCTGCTCGCACCGTTTAATTATTTTTTAGACTGCCTTCAACTCTAATCACTAAATTTGGTTCCCTGTAGGCTATAGTCTATATACAGATTTTTTTTTTTAAATCTTCTCACTATATTTCTCTCATCTTCAACAGTTGATCTCTTATATGAATAATTGTACAGGAGATGGAGAGAAAATCCCTAGTTCCCTACATATAATGGAATTGAGAGAAATTATCTATTTAGGTAACGGAACAAGGAACACTATTGAAGTACATAGGGAAGAATCCGTCCTTTATTTTGAAATAGATAGCCCTTTAGGGAAGCATGTTTGTCTCTAACAGTAATTCCTAAATTCGATCCCCTATGGCCTCATATACATGCTTCCTTCAAAAAGATTCTCTCCTTACATTTATTCCATCTTCAACAGTGTTCTTGATATACAGGCGTTCTTGATCATGGTTTGTTATTTTTTTACTAAAAAATTGGTTATAAGTTTTTTTTTGGTAATTACATTGAGACATTTTCTTTTACTTATATAGAGTTTTGCTAATTTTAACTTTTTTTTTACCTGTTTTTGGAAAGTGGTTGCTATAAATTTTAAAAACAGTCACCTACCATCAAGCTAGTTCCAAAATATAATAGAGACCAGTTTAGTTGCATGTGATTGCCTTTTACATTTTTGACATCCATCTATTTAATACGTGTCAACACATGTCGAAAGACAATAAGAAACAATGAAACATACATGCCAAATTCTAATGGAAGTTACAAATTACATCCACGTAGTTAGCTAAAAAATCCAAAAAAAACTTATGGACCAAATTTCTAATAAAATCAATAGCGAATTAGTCAATCAATGAAAAAATTTAAAAATTGATACCAACTTATATACACAAATATTTTTCCAATACGAAATAACTAAAATTTCACTATCGAATTATAAGTGAAAAAATAGTGTATACAAACTAAAAGGAGCTGATTAGTAAAAACTAAAAAACATGGAACTGTATCCCTCTTTGTCTCCATCATCCTAAGGCCTTGTATATTTTAGCTTAGCGTAGCATTTTACCGTAGCAAAATTTAAGAGTCATTAAATAGAGGTTTAAATATTTAAAAAATTAATTTAAAAATAGTTTTAGGGTCTTTAAGAGGACTATTAAGAACCTAAGAAAAATCATTACAAACTATTATAACCAAATAGGCTATATAAAAAAAATAAATTTTGATATAGTGGAACGTTAGAGCATCCCCATCTCACCCCCCAAATGCCCCCCTATTTCAAAAATTTTCAAATGCAGCAGAAGGGAATTTGCTGTAGCAGTTACTGTAGCGATAGGGGGAAATTTGAGGGCCCTGCTGGGGATGCTCTTACACCATGCTAAACTGAAATGTACCGAGCCTAAATCCTCCTTTAAACAACTCTCAGAATATTCTTACCAATCACCTAACCAAACCGAAAGGAAAAAACCAAGACAAACACTACCAAGACTTCGTGGGAAAAAAAAAAAAATCGTCCCATTCTACGAAGAGCAAACGCGCGAGGTGAGAGAAAAAAATGGAGGCATGAGCACCTCCTCCTCGGCCCCTCCCCTCCCATAGTTCCATCTCCAGCTCCGACCTCAGCTCCTTCCCCGATCCCCCCGAAGCCCTAGGGGGCCCCGTCCCCCTCCTCGCCGGCGGGACCCTAAGTTAGCTGCGGCGGCGGGGGAGGAGGTGGAGTGGAGTGGAGGGAGGGGAGGGGAGCGGGGAAGCAGCGACGATGCCGTCGCACGCGGATCTGGACCGGCAGATCTCGCTGCTGCGGGAGTGCAAGTTCCTTCCGGAGGGGGAGGTCAAGGCGCTGTGCGAGCAGGCGAAGGCGATCCTCATGGAGGAGTGGAACGTGCAGCCGGTCCGGTGCCCCGTCACCGTCTGCGGCGACATCCACGGCCAGTTCTACGACCTCATCGAGCTCTTCCGCATCGGCGGCGACGCCCCTGACACCAACTACCTCTTCATGGGCGACTACGTCGGTAGGTTGCCTGCTCCGCTGCTCCGGCTCTGGCCTTCTTCGCCGCGCGCGCCGCGTGATTGGTTCCGGTTGATCTGCGGATTCGTCGATGTGTTTCGATCTGACACGTAGGGAGTGTGAGTGATCTGTGAATCCGCACGATCCTGCTGTGAAATTGAGGTTCCGAGGTTTTCGTGCTTGGGGTGTTTTAGGCTTGTAGCCGGTGTGGTGGAGCAGCTAATAGATTGGTTTATGGTTTTGAAGGGAGATTTCAGCCACTGTCACTCTTTAAAATTCACATTTTTTTGATTTACCATCCTGCCCACTGTTATAGACACACAGACACATGCCGCCCTACATGACGGGTAATATCGGCGATACATGAATTTTAAGGCCCTTTTTTTATTCGGCTTAAATGTTCGGTTGGCTTTTAGCTGGAAAGTTGAGGGCCATTGAAAAGATGCTTGGAAAAGCTAAAAAATATATTAAAAATAATTTTTGAGATCTTTGAGAAAAAACCCATAAAGCTCTGAAGAGATGACTAAAAAATGTTAGTGTTACAGCGTATGACTTTTACAAAATTGACAAATTTCAAACTGTAGCTTTTAGTTGGCTTTTGAGCCGAAAAGAAGTGGGCGTAAAGAGTGTCATACGCTGAATTTTCTCATTTTTGTTATCATGTTTTTTCTCCTATAACTGTTCTGGTATAGATTGTTAGAATTTGTTTCATGATGGTAGCTCTTGTTTTGTTGACTGCATGGGTAGATGTCGTTCTGGATTAGGTATGTTAACTGCCTATGGCCTTGTACATTTCAGCTTAGTGTAGCGTAGCATAGCGTTTCTGTAAAATTTATTTTTTTTATATAGCCTATTTGGAGTAATAATTTGTATTGATTTTTCTCAGGTTTTTAGTAGTTCTCTTAAAGATTCTAAAACTATTTTTAAATTATTTTTTTAGATATTTAAACCTCGTTTTAAAGACTTTAAAATTTTACTGAAACGCTACGCTAAGCTCAAATGTGCAAGACCTATATGTTGAGTAGGAATTGCTATTACCATATTTTCTTTCTTTCTTTTTTTGTAGATGTTGCCATATTTAACTGATGGACAAAATTGGATATGATTGAAGCCTTGGTGTGCTTAATACTTATAGGAGTAAAATGCACGGGCGGTCCCTAAACTATTAGTCGATTCTCATCCAGGCCCCTATTCTTTAAAATTGCAGTTTTGGGTTCCTAATTTTTTAAGTGGGTTTGTCCGGTCCAAACCGGCCATAGTGTTACAGCGTATGACTTTTACAAAATTGACAAATTTCAAACTGTAGCTTTTAGTTGGCTTTTGAGCCGAAGATTGTTAGAATTTTTTCATGATGGTAGCTCTTGTTTTGTTGACTGCATGGGTAGATGCCGTTCTGGATTAGGTATGTTAACTGGCTATATGTTGAGTAGGAATTGCTATTACCATATATATATATATTTTTTTGTAGATGTTGCCATATTTATCTGATGGACACAATTGGATATGATTGAAGCCTTGGTGTGCTTAATACTTATAGGAGTAAAATGCACGGGCGGTCCCTAAACTATTAGTTGATTCTTATCCAGACTCCTATTCTTTAAAATTGCAGTTTTGGGTTCCTAATTTTTTTAAGTGGGTTCGTCCTGGTCCAAACTGGCCATGTGACAGCCCTGGAGTTGACGTGGCGCTGACATGGCCGTCCATGTCACATACAATACTTAAAAAAATTCAGAAAAAACTTTAAAAAATTTAGAAATCATAAAAATACGGAAATCATAAAACAATTAGGAAAATTCATTAAAAAATTAGAAAAAGTAGCACTTGAGGGCTCCCATACGCCATGATGCTAGAGGTCTTGCGCCTACAACTATAGAGGGATTAAAGGTGACCACATTGTCTTTATGTTTCTATTTTTTTATGATTTTTAAAAATAATTTCCCCACATTTTAGTGATTTTTCATTTTTATGTTTTAAAAAATGATTTCCACGTATTTTTATTTTTTAATGATTTCCTCTTTTTAAAACTAATTTACATGACATGTCAGCGCCACGTCAGCTCTAGGGCTTTGACGTGGCAAGTTTGGACCGGGGCAAACTCACTTAAAAAGATTAGGGACCCAAAATTGCAGTTTCAAAGAATGGGGACCTAGATGAGAATCGACTAATAGTTTAGGGACCGCCCGTGTAGTTTACTCTACTTATAGTGATAACGGGCTTTGTAAATTGAAGTGATTTTTTGGTTCTTATTTAAAAAGTTCGAAAGTCGCCCCAATAACTGAAAAGTGCGCATGACAACAAATAAGGATTTTGTCCTTATTCCTGTCTGCTTGGTTCTGCTACTGTATTGGTAATGCTTGTCATGCGTTTATATTAGGTTCACAAATCTAATGTCTGCATGGCTATGTTGTTAGAATCACAACCATGTGTCTAGAGCATATGCTTTTGATCCACTCATGAAATTTGTGTTATCTCAACACAAATATGAGTTGGACAAACATGACATCCGCCAATTAAACTCTGTTGGGACATATATGTGTCCCTTATACTGTAAGATTTATTATAAAGTGTGGCAGGAGTGCTACCCTTTTTCAGTTGCTGAGAGACCTGCTTTTCTTTCAATCTATAATTACTTTTACTTTGGATCATGTTTGTTTGTTTCTATATGATAGTTGAACTAATTTTATGAGCATTTTATGCAGACCGTGGCTACTATTCAGTGGAGACTGTTACATTATTGGTAGCTCTAAAAGTCCGCTATAGAGACAGAATCACAATACTGAGAGGAAATCATGAGAGCAGACAAATCACTCAAGTGTGAGCTTTTATTCCTTTAATCTGTTAAATTTTACATCTGTCACCAATTGCTAATTTAGTAATTTCATCATATTACTTCTGTATTGCAATACTCTGAAGCATATGGGCATTATCTTGTAAATTTCCCCTATATGATTAAGCTAGAAATTGCATTTTTTATTTTATTATTTGTCTTTGTTCATATGCATGTTTGTTCCCATTCAGAACTTTTTGGTTGCACTTAGGCTTTACTTTGCAGCTTAATCCAGTTGTGGATTATAATCTGAAAAAGTTACGGACCCTTGATAGTCGACAGGGGGCTTGGAAGGCCAAAACAAAAGTAAGAAAAATGGTTTTGGGAGCTTTGATAAGAATTACTACAAGCCTTAAAATGGATACAAACTGCTATAGTGTTTGGTTGTACAAAAATGACAAATTTCTAGCTGTAGCTTTCAATTTAAGATGAAAAGAACAAGGCCAATCTAAGGGTAAGTGATGATTGCTGCTTCGTTGGTTCGAAAATTTCGCATCCCAAATTAAAATATTTTGGATTTTAGAGTTTTGATCATCCACACCCAGGTGGACAACAAAAAATCCAGTAGGTTTATCCAGAAGTAGGCAATTTTTTTTGCATGACGGTAAGTATGTTGGTAGATAAATAGTTCGAAAAAATTCCTTGCACAATAAAAGCATAAGTATGGTACCCTCGCCTTTGCTATGACGTGGGAATGTGGCACATCATGTCTGATGGACTCAGCCGGCTTCTATGCGATATTGGTATTACGCAATGCGAGGCATGCCAGGAGCTTGGAATATCGATTGGAGGAGCAGCCTATAGAGCAGGGCTTGGATCATTATGAATTGTATTAGTTTCGATCATCTGTTTGGTTGGTCCATGCTCCAGAACATTCCACAACCATCTGAACTTTGAATTTCCAACTTGCACTGGAAAAAAGCCTGAAGGCAATTTGCTTTCTCAAATAATTGTCCTTACTCCTAAATGACATAAACCTATGGTACTTGGTACCAATGCTGTTCCATTATAAGTTATGGACTATATCTTGACAGAAGATTATTATAATGTGGGAAGAACTAGGGATACTGAAGTTATATTCTCTGTTTTAGGACAGTTCTTGGCTTAGCAAAATGCTAAATCCAGAGGCAGTAGCCTCTTAATTAATTGTTAGCTCTTTTGTTGCATATGTATTGCTACAGAATACAGATATGTTAAGTTCCCTTCATCTGTTGTCACAATACAAAGTTAGCATCTTTGGTTTCATCTATTATATACTTAAGTTTGAACAAATTACTTGTTGAAAATATTCAATGGAAAGATTTCATCAGATTTTCACATTTTAACTCCCACCTAAATCATTGCACGAGATTTTTAAGAGTATACATAAAGAATAAGCATCTGTTGTTTCCTTCATCGGAATATATACATCTAATTTCTTTCCTTCATCAGAATATATACATCTTCAATTTCATACGTTATATACTTGTATTTGAACAAAATTAGGGGTGCCTATCTAGTGAAAGGCCTTTAGTTTTCACATGTTAAGTCCTGTATAGGCCATTGCATGATATTTATATGGACGAAATATTCTGATTTATGTGGTCTTGGCCATTTTCATGTTCTTTAATACCCACCTCACAGATAAAAATTCAATTTATGAGGGTTCCTTGCTCCTGAATCCATCCGTAATGTAAGTAATGGTCCAAATGTAAGTTGAGGCTAGCAGGCAACGAAGAGTTAATGGTTTGCACTCGATTGTTTCCGTGGAATATGTTGAATACTTGACTTATGTGACATAACATAATGCTATCTTACTGCGGCAATACTTAAGAAAAATTGATCAATGGTTGGTTCAAATATGGATATTTCAAGAACAAATATTTTTTTTACAATGGTCACTATAATGGACTGAAAATGTACTTTAGCTGAGGTCGTCTGTGTCATTGTGATACCTTATGAAATGCAAGCACACCTGCAGTGCTAGGGCTGTCTTGACATGTAGTATCTGCCAACAGGTATGGCTTCTATGATGAATGCTTAAGGAAGTACGGAAATGCAAATGTTTGGAAGTTCTTCACAGACTTATTTGATTATTTGCCTCTCACAGCTCTTATAGAAAACCAGGTTTGTCCTTTTCACCAAATGATTGGTCTGTTAACATGGACACAGAATTTAGTTTCATTTATACCTGATGAAAGAGGAAAATGTCATCTTGTAGATCTTCTGCCTGCATGGTGGTCTCTCACCATCATTGGATACATTGGATAATATTCGTGCTCTTGATCGCATACAAGAGGTACGGAATATTTTACCATAACCTCTGAACTAGTGCCTAACTGGGAGTTATTTTAAGCCTTAAGTCCATTGACTTGAGACTACTCGATACTGTATCCTCCTAACTTGAGAATATAACAGATCACTGAAACTGTGTAGAGAACTAGAGATAACATATCAGATCCCTTAGGTCTTGTACAGTCATTTCATCTAAATGTGTTAGGCTTACTAAAAATAAGGGTGTGTGCAGGTCCCTTTTGCTATTGGATGCGATTTTAACCATTTATCTTGCATATGCACTAGTCATGGAGCCACAGGAAATTCTTCCCACAAATATTGATGGAGGGTTTGCCAAGGCCGTAGGCTTGAGTCGGGTGGCAACCTATTGCCCAACACGTAGACATATTAATCTGGAATTAATCAGGATTAGGTGTCTGACTTGAATAGGAGGCAGCAGCCACAGTTACTAGCAATTAGTAAATGGCAATAGCAGCGTAAATACAGCCAAATAGCAAATAAAATGACGGAGAAGAAGAAAATGGGAAGAGAGAATAGCAACTGTTCTATCTAAACCCAGATACCTATTCAGTCTGCTAGGTTCATCAGGAATGCGGCCAGTGAGGAAGCAAAGCAAGTGAGCAACTATTCAAGATTACAAGAGTTTCCTTGCTGCCATTGACTCGGCCCTCAGCTCCACTCCTGTTCTCCAGAGAGTGCATGCTTGGATCACTCCTCCTGCTTGGTCTCCTCATTTCTTGGTGGTGAGCGCCGGTGCTGAGCTTGATTTGGTAGCGGGGAACATAGTGGAGGCAACCTCGATTCGGTAGCAGTTGCCCAAGCTCAAAGAGCACTTATATGGAAGCGGCAAGCAATCTAACACCTCTGTGGTCACCCAAGAAGCGCCTCCAGTCCTCCTCATCGACTAATCCCCTGGGATCACTGCCCCCTAGGCCTCCTAGGGCCCTTTGTGATCAGCTAGAACACCGCTGAAGGGGTAATCGGTTTGTCCCGCCTGGTGCCTAGAGCCCAGTCAGTCATAGGCACTGATTTCTTGAACCTCACATTGTGATTTTTTTCATGGTAAAAGCCTTACAGGGGTTGGTCTTAGAAGTTACAGTAATGTTCCTTTCGGTTTTCTGATAAATTACTCGTTATTTTACCAAGACTAGCATGTGTGCATGTGCAATGCACATTTTCCAGTATAAATGTCATAGAAAGTGTATAATTGTATTCAAAGGCAAATTGATTGCTACAAAACCCAAAGAGAGGCAGAAGTGGTGTTGGTAACTGGTAAGGTTCTAGATTAGTGGATTTATCGCAATATGAACCGTCGGATGAAGCCCAACGAAGGGTTTGTATGGTTTGTATCAACAGCCAATTCGAACGCGTGCTTTTTTATATTAGTATTAGTACAGATGCAATGCAATGCAATGGTTTCTATGGGAAAAGACTAAGAAAATAAGCAGACTAGAAAGTTCAGGTTCTAGATTTTCTTTGCTTGACCATTTATGGTCTTCTAGTTAATGATTGCATGGCGAAACCGAATCTCATTGACACTGCTTTCAAGTTCTGCATTATATCTTGCTTGTTAATTTAGATAGTGTGAACATAATTAATTTGCAACCCGCATAACACATTTGCTACCCAATTTCTTGGGACAGATGGTTAACATTTCGTGGAGTACAATTGACCCTCAGTGGCCTTTGGCTATATGAATAATTCTCCTTGTGTATGTATGACGTATTCTGCAGTTGTTGACTATTATTTTGGTTGCTCCATTCCCTGAAATGATTGTAGGTTCCTCATGAAGGACCCATGTGTGATCTTCTCTGGTCTGACCCGGATGACAGATGCGGGTGGGGAATTTCACCAAGAGGGGCAGGATACACATTTGGGCAAGATATTGCACAGCAATTTAACCATACAAACGGACTTAGCCTTATTTCAAGGGCACATCAACTTGTGATGGAAGGGTACAATTGGTGCCAGGTTGGTATCCAGTGCGTTAGATTTCAGTCATCCTACCCTACCCAGTTCTATTCATGGAATTTTATAGTATTAAATCTAGGACAAACCATTTTGCAAACATTAATGGGGCACCATCTGACATTAATTTCGTTGGTATAACTAAGGAGTACTGAATTTAGTGATTGTTTAATGTGAGATAACATGGTAATATGTTAACTTTCTGTAATGGAAGTTTTGGTAACCTGTTGAACTCTTACGTGAACCACTGAAAAAAATTGTCTCACAACTTTCAACTATTAAGATAGGATATGCAGATGATTTATCCATGTATTAAATACCGTACAGCTTCAAAGGAGAAAAATGGATAAGTTGCATTGTACTTATGAATGAATTATGAGAAGAGGATGTTTTTGATGGCTGAAGAGTGGTCATGAAAAACTTAATAATTACTGAATATTTATCTAGGAAGCCAATGTTGTGCACATTTGGGTCTGGTCCATCTTGTCAAATCATTTACTTATAATGTATGACACAATTCTCAGAAAACACAACCTTGCTTGATTGGATATCTGTTTTTTATGGCATAATTCCTTATCGTGTCATTGACATGTGGGTCCAGGGTCTCTATCTATGTGACACGAGTGTCAAACAGAGAATCGCTAATGTTTGAGAGTAGCAAATGCGGAAATCCTTGTTTCTATTGTTCAGCACATATAATTTTCCCTTCCAATCACAGGCATTCAAGCACCAAAATAGAAAATTTTACACAGGAAACTTGATTTACTTATGTTGGCTGTCACGCTCACGCAGGAAAAGAATGTTGTCACAGTGTTCAGTGCGCCAAACTACTGCTACCGTTGCGGTAACATGGCTGCAATTCTCGAAATTGGTGAGAATATGGATCAGAACTTCCTCCAATTTGATCCAGCACCACGGCAAATTGAGCCTGACACAACACGCAAGACACCTGACTACTTTTTGTAATCGTGGTGTTGACACTTTTTTTAACATTACGCTGTTGGTGCACCTCTTGACCACAGCAGTGCCTGGATATGTAAATCTGTCCTTAGTGAACACCCTTTAGCCGAGTTGTACTCATTCTTTTTGGAGATTTTCTTGCTGCTTCTCAGAACTTCATAGATCATGTTAAAAGTACATGGCATTGAGATTCTTTTTTGCCGTACCTCCATTTTGTATTATTCCAAGACACAGAAGGGAAGCATCAATAGAGTTCTCTCAAAAAGATTTTCCTGTCCCAGGAGAGGCATGGTCCATGGCCATCCCCAATTCCAACTCGGGAGATTTTGGTGGTCACTGTACTCTCTAAAATTCGCATTTCAACGTATAACATTTCAGTCCATTGCCATAATCTTTAAATGGCCTGACATATGTTGGCTTTTTGACGTATGAGTTATGACTCCATTGCCATTTATTATAGAATTAAATTATGATTCAACGGATCCACAATATTAATCGAAAATACTAGGAAATTTCTATTGATAGGAGAGAAAAAGAAGGTTATATATCGTTGGTTGTGGGATTGAAATATAACATGTTAGATTAAAATAATAGTTTACCTCCATCCAATGTCATAGTAAAATAGAAGCAATTAAAAAAGTTATTAAAAAAAAAGTTCATATCAAATACAGATTTAGTTGCACAGATGCGCGCGACGCTTTGTTCGTTATTTTTAAAAATGGTTGCATGTTCAGATTATAACGGTTTAGATTAAAATAATAGTTTACATCCATCAACTGTCACAATAAAATAGAAGCAATTAATATAAGTTCATATCAAATACAATACTAAAAAGAGTCTATATCAAATACGAGATCTAGGCCTTGTTCTTTTTAACTTAAATTAAATTAGAATTTGGCCTATCATTTTTGTACAAGCCAAACGATGTAGTACTTTCTAGTTATTTTACGGAATTTTATTTAAAAAATTTCAATTGACCCCAAACATCATGGTATATTTTAAATAAAATGTCCTCCATGATGAAAATGGTAGTGGAGCGAATATCTAGTTAAATCGCTGAAATTCTTCGAAGTGGCATATTGAACGAGAAGGCGAGAGTTACGGAGAAAGCGTCATTTACAAATGAACTATTTTTATCGGTGAAATGTTTTTTCAAAAGTTTTATGAGAGTTTTTTTTATCATTATACAAGCAAGGTTGCATTGCTGCCATGTCATTGCCCGAATTATAATTTTTTTAAAAAACTTAGAAAGGAGGTGTTGAGCAAATTTCAAAATTTTAATTTTTTGTTTTTGCTTTTTTTATTACACAATTATCTCTCATATATTTATGGACAACTGTATCATATTATGTTCTTTCATATTTTAAAGGCATTTATAACATGGGTAATATGATTATTTTTCTCTTGACTTTACAATTTTCTTAATCTATGTGTCAATTCAAAATACGTCTTGCATAGAAGAACGAAGGAAGTAACACAAATCAAGTGATTTCAAACGAGCTCTAAAGCCAAAACTATCCTAAAACGACATGAAAAAGCAAGAGACAAAGGACAGAAAAGAAAAGAAGCGTACGTAGTCTTAAAAAGTCTCCTTTGGATAGACAAAGCTCCCCGGCATCACCGCTCTGATCCCCTCGGAAAAATCGACCAATCCTACAAGTATACACCACACTGCATGCAACGAATCGCAAATATATATCAATATAAAATGCAGAGACTCAACGACACCGCCGCCGAATAGAGTAATCGGAGGAGCCAGCGAGGCGGTGCGTATATTACTTCGGTGCCGCGTCCACCAATGGCTGCTCCGCCGGTCTCCGTCCCCTGCCTCGCCGCCAAGCGCTCGCGGCGGCGATCTGGGCGGAGATGCGAGCTCGATGCCTCGATGCTCGTCATATGCCGTGCTCGCCTACTCAGCCATTCGCTCGGCGGCATCAACGGGGCAGAGCTGACCCTCGCTCCGCGATGTCGCCGTCGCCGAGCGGCCGCGCCCGCGCCTCCCAAGCCCCGCTTGTCGCGGCGTGCCCGGCCGCGGGAGGGAATCTGCGCGGCCTTCTCCCCTCAAATACCGCCCTGAGGTCACCGCGCCAGCGCCACCACCCGAGCCGCGGCCCGCGGGGAGCCTGCTTGCCTGCGCCTGCGTGGGGGAGCCACCCACCTCGGGGGCTGCCATTTGGCGCCAGCTCGCCGCTCCTTGCTGCCGCCGCACTCGGGAGAGGTAGTGGCATCTCCTCTCGCTTTCGCCTTGGACGACCCCTTCCTGCTGCTGCTGCTGCTGCTGCTCCGTTCTTGCAATATTTGCTCCTACCCCCGCGCTGTACTGGTGTTCGTGGCTGCCTGGCTGCCTGCTCCTGTTCTTTGACCTGGAGATGTGATCTGAGCATGCCAGGTGAGTGCCGCTCCCCCTGGCTTTCTTTTGTCAGGCTAGGTTGTTCAGGACATGGGTTTGTGTGCAGTACCGAGGCCGTGTTCTTCTGTTTCGCTGGGCTGTGGAGGGTTCAGGGTTTTTTTTGTTTCGTGGGTGCAATGCCACTAGTCATGCAATGTGCAAATGCTCTGTACGCACCTGTCATGCATGAATGTCTGATGTATGTCCCTCCGATTGTTCAATCTCTCCCTTAGTTTTCTCTGTTTTCATCACTGTGCTACTTCTCTGCCACCTCTTCCTGATGTTTTGAGAATCTGTTGGATCAAGTGATCTGTCAGAGCAACACCATACTCAGGTTCAGTCGATATTGTCGCGCGTATCAAATTAACATGATTATCAAACTAATTTTGAGAGATTAATTGTTTGGGAAAAATATGAAGCAAATCACTTGACGTAGTTTAATTGCTTCATCTTGATGAGATGGGATAATAGTCTAGTGCATTATGAACATGAATGCTGTTCTTGACAGAACAATTTGATTGCTTATAATAACAGGTACTTTCTTACTGGGCAATTCAAGTTCAAATAAGTTCTAAGAGATACTTTTCCCCTTCTAACATTTGGGTAATAATTACTGGCGATTCCTTGTTGCCTTTTTGGTCAACAACCTAGTATTCTGAGTAGCAACATTTAAATGCCTTGTCATAGGATTGACATTTCATATGAGGAAGCAAGTCTACAATTTTATGGGCCATTTGCAATATTAATTCCAAGGGTTACAATGGGGTCTGACACGTCCTGATGTTATAGTTTTCAAGTGTTATTCATTAAGAGGATTTGCCAAAGTGCTTTTGCTTTCAAGTGGATATCATATATTCGGATGTTGAAAAGGTGCTAATCACATCTTTTTGTATAAATTGGCAGGTTGATTTATCATTTACCACCATTTGTCGAAAATGGACCCAAGAAAATCAATAGACGAAAAAATCTCTAAGCTACATCCAAGTTTGCCGGTAGACACTAGAATTGGCATTGTGGGTGCTGGGCCAAGTGGTTTATCCGCAGCATATGCACTAGCTAAGCTAGGGTACCGCAATGTAATTGTGTTTGAGAAATGCCAGACTGTTTCAGGAATGTGTGAATCCATTGACATTGAAGGTAAAGAACTTGCTGAGTGTACTTTTATTCGGTCATCGTTTCCCTACAGATTGAGTTATCATCAGCATTTGTTTTCAGGAAGGACATATGATTTGGGAGGACAAGTTATAGCAGCAAACAGTGCCCCTGTTATAACTCACTTGGCAAAGGAACTAGGATCTGAATTTGAAGAGATGGATTCACACAAGCTTGCTCTTATCAACAGCCAAACTGGAAATTTTCGAGATCTTGAAGTAGCTGAGGACTATGTATCCATGGTATCTCTGACGCTAAAGCTACAGGTGAGTTGTTAGAATAGTTTTTAATTGGCAGTAACTGCTTTAAAAAGAGGTTAACTTCAGTGCCAAAATTGTGGTTTGGTATACTTTAACATCGATGACACTATGCCTATGAGTCTATCTCATACATTACATGTATCCTCTTTGGCAATTCTTATAGGACGAGGCAAATAAATCAGGACGTGTGGGAATTCATGCTCTGAGTAGATTGGCATCAGATCCAACTCTTGACTTTTTGAGGCAACATGGAATCAATTCAGTGCCAAAATCTGTAGCATATGGCTACACCGCTTCTGGATATGGTTTTGTCCAAGACATGCCCTATGCTTTCATTCAGGAGTTTACTAGAACCTCTATGGCTGGCAAAATTCGACGTTTCAAGCATGGTTACATGAGCATGTGGGAGAAACTTAGTCAATCATTACCATTTGAAGTTTGTTGTGGCACGGAAGTCGTGAAAGTCAAACGCAACAGCTGCGGTGTGGTTGTAACCATCAAAACCAACTACAGTGAGAATAAAGTTATGAATTTTGACAAAATTATATTCTCAGGTGCTCTTGCTTTTAAGAATGGCAAGACATACCGATCTTGTAGTCTCACTGGTAAGCATAACTTAAATTCACCTTGGTTTGGATTGAAGCTAGTGCTCCAGCTTTCTGATTAGTTTGTGTGTTTTTTGTTCAGATGGAGAAAATGAAGTGGTGGAGCTGAATGATCTTGAAAGAGAACTATTCAGTAAGGTACAGACAATCGACTATTACACCACTGTCGTTAAGATTAGTGGATTTGAACACATACCAAAGGGATTTTACTACTTTGGAGAATTCATGGAGGATCCAATGACAATAGGGCATCCAGTGGCGATGCAAAGATTCTTTGCTGACACAAACATTTTCTTGTTTTGGTCCTATGGGAATTCAGCAGACATTAATGGTTCATTTGTGGCTAAATGTGTGACTGGCATCGTGACTTCTATGAGAGGCACTGTTGAGAAAGTGCTTTTGCAGCGACGATTCAAGTATTTCCCTCATGTCAGCAGTGCAGGTATTACTTAATAATAACATCACAACTGATGGCCAAGTCTTTTATTTTCCCTGTTCCAACTATTGGTGATTTCCTGCATGACAGACATGAAAGATGGATTCTACGAGAGATTGGAATCTCAGTTGCAAGGCTTTCAGAACACTTACTATGTCGGAGGCCTGTTAGCATTTGAGCTTACTGAAAGAAATGCTTCATACTCCATTGCTGCTGTTTGTAAACACTTTGCCATCGATGGTGAGCGACCAATGACTCCTTATATTAAGGTGAGGTAGTGACACTGTCATAATATCATCCAAATATGCTGTTTACTAATTACTACCACTTTTATCATGTTTCTAAATGTTTTTTACTTATATATTTCAATGCTTGTTTATGCAGAGATTGTTCCCTCTGTCCCACAACAGCAATCCTTCACCTCCTAGAAATCTAGGTGAACTTGAAGGTGTTGAATTTCCAGACCTTCAATCCCTGGATGGATATCTGCAATATTGGGGAACTCATAGAGTCACTGAGAAGAATGTTATTTATACTTGGATCAATGAAGAAGGGAAAATCATGAATCGAAGAACCTACCAGGAGCTTCATGAGAATGCATCTCTCATTGCACATAAACTATTGACAAGCACGAAGCCTATTATCAAGCCTGGTGACAGAGTTCTCCTTATTCACCTCCCTGGTCTAGAGTTTGTTGATGCATTCTTTGGGTGCATCAGAGCAGGAATTATACCAGTCCCAGTTTTGCCCCCTGATCCGATGCAAAATGGCTGGCAAGCACTTCTCAAAGCTGAGAACGTCTCTAAGGTATGCAACGCTGTGGCAATTCTATCAACCTCTTCGTATCATTCTGCAGTACGTGCGGGTTATGTCAAGAACATTGTCACTCTAGCAAAGAGTGCTAAAAAATGTTCAGCTCAATGGCCTGATCTCCCATGGATTCACACTGACTCATGGATAAAGAGCTATCGGCGAAGTCCAGACAGCTTCAACTCAAACAATGTATTATCTATGGTTACCAAGCCACAGTCTAGTGACTTGTGCTTTCTACAGTTCACTTCGGGTTCCACTGGTGATGCCAAAGGGGTGATGATAACTCATGGAGGACTAATCCACAATGTTAAGATGATGAAGAAGCGATATAAAAGTACCTCTAAAACAGTTCTTATCAGTTGGCTTCCACAGTACCATGACATGGGTTTAATAGGGGGTCTTTTCACTGCTCTTGTAAGTGGAGGAACTTCTATTCTATTTTCACCAATGACATTTATCAGAAACCCCCTCCTATGGCTGCAAACAATCAATGACTACCATGGAACCCACAGTGCTGGTCCGAATTTTGCATTTGAACTCGTGATAAGAAGGCTTGAGGCTGATAAGAACAAAGTCTATGATCTCTCTTCAATGGTCTTCCTCATGATTGCAGCAGAGCCAGTAAGGCAAAAAACTGTTAAAAGGTTCATAGAATTGACTCAACCTTTGGGCCTTTCTGAAGGTGTTCTTGCACCTGGATATGGTCTGGCTGAGAACTGTGTCTTTGTTAGTTGTGCCTTTGGTGAATGCATGCCGATTTCCATAGATTGGCAAGGAAGAGTTTGTTGTGGGTATGTTGATCAAGATGACGAAGATATTATCATAAGAATTGTTGATCCGGACTCTTTGACCGAGCATCAAGAGGATGGTGTTGAGGGTGAGATATGGCTCAGCAGTCCTAGCTCTGGTGTTGGCTATTGGGGCAATGAGGAAATGAGCCAGAAAACATTCTGCAATCAGCTCAAGAACCATCCCAACAAAACATTCACAAGAACTGGTGATTTAGGCCGGATCATTAATGGCAAACTTTTTATTACAGGAAGGATCAAAGATCTTATCATCGTTGCAGGCAGAAATATTTATTCTGCAGATGTAGAGAAGACAGTGGAAAATTCTTCTGAGGTCCTCCGACCAGGCTGCTGTGCTGTGGTTGGTGTCCAAGAGGAAATTCTCTCTCAGAAAGGCATCTCAATTACTGATTCGTCTGATCAGGTTGGACTCGTTGTGATTGCAGAGGTCAGGGATGGTAAGGCAGCCTCCAACGAGATTGTCGACAACATCAAAGCACGTGTAGCAGAGGAGCATGGTGTAATTGTTGCATCTGTCAAACTTATCAAGCCTAGAACCATATGCAAGACAACATCTGGGAAGATACGGAGATTTGAATGCATGAAGCAGTTTGTTGACAATTCTCTTAGCTTGGCTGATGATAGTAATATATCTAAGAAGAGGAGTCTTTTCAGGTCTCTCACAACTGGAACTGGCATGGAGGCAAGGAGGCCCTTCTTGAAGCAGACTGTTGATCCCACAATTCGCCCTTCGCCCAGAAGCAAAGTGAAAAACTCCAAGGAGATAACCGAGTTTCTGACACAGATAGTATCAGATCAATCAGGCATTCCAAAGGACAAAATTTCTCCTACTGATAGCTTACCTTCTTATGGTTTTGATTCGATCGCAGTGGTCCGAGCAGCCCAGAAGCTCTCAGATTTTCTTGGTGTTCCTGTTGGAGCCATTGACATCTTCACAGCAAGCTGCATTTCTGAGCTTTCTAGTTTCTTGGAGAATTTGGTGAATAAGTCACAACCACGTCCAGCACCTCATCCCAAGAACAAAGTGAAAAACTTTGGGGAGATTATTTTATTTCTGACACAGATAGTATCAGATCATACAGGCATTTCTAAGGACAAAATTTCTCCAACCGATAGCCTACCTTCTTATGGTTTTGACTCCATCGCAGTTGTCCGAGCAGCACAGAAGCTCTCGGATTTTCTCGGTGTTCCTGTTGGAGCCATCGACATATTTACAGTAAGCTGTATTTCTGAGCTTGCAAGCTTCTTGGAGAACTTGGTGCATAAGTCACAACCACTATTAGCTCCTGACCTATCTTGCGCTACTGAGGATGAGAGTTTAGTGGTTCCCATAGACATCAGTGGTGGAGATTTCAGTGTATTTGCTACTGGGATCCTCCAACTCCTAGCTCTTAAGTATATCTGTTTTTTGCTGCTATTCCCAGCATATATCGCAAGCTCAATGTACGTGAGCATGCTATATCCAGTCAGTCTGGTTAACTCATCTCTGCTGAGCTATCTCAGTTCTATGGTCATGGCACCTGTTGTATGGATTTGTTATATCTTGTTCTCCTGTCTATCACTTTCTATCTTGGGGAAGTCATTCCTTCAGCCAAATTATGTTCTGACTCCTCATGTTTCGATATGGTCAGTTGACTTTGTGAAATGGTGGGCACTAAGCAAGGCACAAGCATTAGCTGCAAAGATGTTAGCTGTACATCTGAAGGGCACAATCTTCTTAAATTATTGGTTCCAGATGCAAGGAGCTCGGATCGGTTCATCTGTTGTTATTGATACGGTAGACATCACAGACCCATCCTTGTTAGTAGTCGCAGATGGTGCTGTGATCGCAGAAGGTGTTCTTATTCAAGGCCATGAAGTCCGTAATGAAGTGCTGAGTTTTAGGCATGTCAGGATTGGCCGTGAGGCGTCAATTAGTCCTTATGCGGTACTTCAGAAGGGTACCATTGTGAATGATGGTGCTATGGTTCCACCATTGCAGAGGACAGAGGCTAGCAAATCATCGTATCAGACTAATGAACCTTCTGCAAAAATGAAGGTAACTAGATATTTTTGAAATTGTACACCAATCAGTCATTGCTACAAACCTAAGCTATTAAATTTATACGACAAATAGCTTGCTCATGCTTGAGCAAAATTTCTTTGTTGATAATGGCATTGAAGTTAATAATATTTTGACAATGATTAGGAACAGAGAAATTTTATAAGGGAGACCATACAGCAAAGGACAGATCTTGTAAAGTTACATGGTAGACTCTTGCGTATATGCTAGTGTATGTGCATTAGGGGGGAGGGGGGGATCTTAGCTATGTTTAAATATCTAACTAAATAAATCTTTTTTTTTGAAGGAAGAAGCAAGGAAAACATACTTGCTACTTGAACACCTCATTAGCATATATGCAGTTGGCTTCCTGGGTGCTCTATCAGGTGCAATCGTCTACATGCTGTACACTCGCTTCGCCGGTACCACAGCTTCACTTGAGCACTTCTACTTTGCATGCGTTGCTGGTGCATTCAACTGGTTACCATCTGTCATGACCGCTTATGCTGTGATTGTCCGGGAAACACCCACAAGTGCATTGCCATTCGCTCTCTCCGTCGCCTTCGCCTACTTGAGCCACGGCGTCATCCTCTGTCTTCTCACCAGCATGGTCAGCAAGGCCCTTGCTACAAGGGCAGGACCCAAGCACAACAGCATGGCCAGTTCGATCCGGAGGCGCATAAACATCGCTGCGCATGTCAGATTCGCAAAGATGCTGTCTGGAACAGAGGCCTTCTGCGTGTTCTTGAAGCTTCTTGGAGCAAAGATTGGCAGGCATTGCTCTATCCGAGCCATCAATCCAGTTGCAAACCCTGAGCTCATCAGCATTGGTGATGGCGTCCATCTTGGTGACTTCTGCCATGTCGTCCCAGGGCTCTACTCCAAGGGAGGATCATTTACCGGCGCAGAGATAAGTGTTCAAGAGAACACTGTGGTTGGCAGTGGCAGCCTGCTCCTCCCTGGCTCGGTCCTCCAAGAGGGCGTCATCCTGGGAGCACTCTCCGTCGCACCGGAGAACTCCGTTCTCCGGCGAGGCGGCGTCTACGTCGGGGCACAGTCTCCGACGATGGTAAAGAACACGTTGCTTGAAGGGGACGAACGGATCGAAGCGATGGACCCAATGTACAAGAAGATCGTCGGGAACCTCTCGGCGAACCTGGCCATCACCACCATGAATGTCCGGTCGAGGTACTTCCACCGCATCGGCGTAGGTGGGCGAGGGGTCCTGAGGATGTACCAAGACATGCCACCATCGCTTCCCAAGCACAAGATCTTCGCCGCCGGCAAGTCCTTTCCGGTGATCGTCCGGCACAGCAACAGCCTGAGCGCGGACGACGACGCGAGGCTCGACGCGCGGGGCGCGGCGGTGCGGATCCTCTCGGACGGCGGCGAGGAGGCTCCTCTTCTCGACCTGACCCTGAAGAGCGGCAAGGCGTTCTACGCGCGCACCATCGCCGACTTCGCCGCCTGGCTCGTCTGCGGCCTGCCGGCGAGGGAGGAGCAGGTGAGGCGCGCCCCTCACATCCGCGACGCCGTCTGGGGCTCCCTGCGGGTCACCGATTCGTACGCCGTGCTGCACTACTACTCCAACATCTGCCGGTTGCTGCGCTTCGAGGACGGGACCGAGATGTATGCCAAGTTCAAGCTCCGTCCTGCGGATCCCGACGTCCCGGAGGACTCCGGCGAGGTGGCGCCGAGGGGCGTCTTGCCGCCGGAGACCGGTGCAATCCCGAGGGACGAGGGCGACACGCGCCCGCTGCTCTTCCTCGCCGACGACTTCCGCCGGAGGGTGGGGGCTCCGGCGGGGGTGCGCTACGTCCTCCAGCTGCAGCTCCGGGAGGTCCCCTCCGACGGCGCCGCCCGCGACGCGGCCCTCGACTGCACGCGGCCGTGGGACGAGGCCGAGTTCCCCCACCTCGACGTCGGCGAGATAGCCATCCACGGCAGCGTCCCGGCCGGCGAGACGGAGCGGCTCGAGTTCAACCCGTTCCTCCGGTGCCCGGAGGTGGACGTCATCCCGGCGACGTCATGCACGCAGAGCGCGTCCATTGACCACGGGCGCTCACTTGTGTACGAGATATGTCAGCGGGTGCGCAACGGCGAGCCGCTGCCCGCGCCATGGCGCGCGCTCCTCGAGCATTCGGACACCAAGATCGACTTGTCCGGCTGCCCCGTCGCCGCCGTCGTTGCCGGTGATGCCGATGCCGCCAAGGTGACGGTGACACTGGCCAGGACGTGGTACGAGGCCCTCTGGGCCACGCTGTGCCAGCCGCTGCTACAGACGCTGGTGCCCTACTTCGCCCTGGGGCTCGCCATCTTCCTCCCGCTCCGAGGCCTCCTCGCCGCCGCCGCCGCCACCGACGTTCCGCTTTACTGGTTCCTCCCCATCTTCTGGGCCACGTCCGGTGCCGCCGCGATGGGCGCGTGCGCGGCGGCGAAGTGGGCGCTGGTCGGCGCGCGGGGCGACGGCGGCGCGGCGCACATCTGGGCGCCGTCCGTGTTCCTCGACACTGTGTGGCAGGCGGTGCGGGCGGCCGCGGCGGAGTACTTCGCGGAGCTGACGTGCGGGTCGGTGCTGTTCGCGGCGTGGATGCGGGCGATGGGCGCCTCCGTGGCCGTCGCCGGCGGCGTCTACGTGGACTCCATGGGCGCGCTGCTCAACCCGGAGATGGTGCACCTGGAGCGGGGCGCCAGCGTGGGGCGGGACGCGCTGCTGTTCGGCCACGTGTACGACGGCGACGGCGGTAAGGTGAAGTTCAGCAAGGTGATCGTCGATGTGGATGGGTTCGTCGGCAGTCGGGCGGTGGCCATGCCAGGCGTCAGGGTCGACGACGGCGGCTACCTCGCCGCCCTGGGGCTGGCCATGAAGGAGGAGGTCGTCAGACACAAGCTGTCCTAGGCAAATCCATATCCTCTGCCGTTGCAGTTACACCTGCTTCCGCGCCGTTACAGTCACTGCTATGTGGGTTCGGTCCCACATGGCAGTAAACGGCAAAGGATTCCGATTGAGGTGGTCTTTTGGTTTCAGCTGCAGTGTCTCAGGGTCAGGGACTCAGGGTCATGCTCTCAGCTTAGTTAATACTTAGGGCTTATATACATAGTTTTTTTTAACTGAACTATACATAGATCTTAGGGATGATAATACGGGTCAATATGAATATATGATCAATAAGTGGCTGCTGGTGCGGGAGCATGGCAGAAGCCACAGCAGAATGTAAAACGATCGGTGTATTCTAAGCCGGCCTTTGCTGCAATAATATGGGACGAACTAAAGCCGTATTTTTATTTAATAAAATCTTTGAAGGGTACTTTCACCACTAAGTTCTCTTGCGATATATTCAATTTATACAAATTTATATTATATCAAAAGCATAATTTGAAATGCAAATATATTGACACATCTTTTGTATACTAAAGATACATATAATTGACTAATTGCTGATTAAAGTTTATAGGTTTGATTTTAAAGTAAAGTGCGGTTTTGTAAAAATGAATGTAGGAGGTAGTCGCGTAGCATCTCCATTTTCAAAATTTAAAATTCAACTGCATCATAGCTTTTCCACAAGCATAAAACGTAGGAAAGTTTCAAAACTTTGAAAATGAGAATTGTCATTTTTTAATAGTATCTTGCCTTGACAAAACCAAGTACATGAATAGTTTGATTTGAAAGAAAAACTAAACTGATTGTCCAAAATTAGTTGAATCTTCAAAATACGTCTATAAATTAGCATTAGAAATTATATAAGTTCATAGTCTGTGCTGGGACTAAAAAATGGAGTTGAATCACTTCTGTGCCCTATCTGAAACAAAACCATCATCATATTAAACATTATTACATATAAGAGTGATACAACCAACATGGTCTTTACTAAAAATCTTAGTCACCAAGTCCTTTACACAACTGAAGCATTAAACGGTTCAACAAAAGATAATAACAACAATTAAATCATTCCTACATACATCTACAGGTTCGAGCTCCTAGGCACCGGAGATGTAGTTGTCCTAAACTCCTTCGTTGAATATGTTTAAAACACTCTCAATCCAATTCACTGTAAAGCACGGGAAAGGTTTATCTCTTTTGCCGAAATGCTAGTTTTCCTAGTTTTATAAAGCATTTGATAAATTATTGAAATCTAAAATTTTAAATCATTTCTTTCACAAAGCTTCGGCTTACACCGGTTTCCCAAGTCCATCTAAACCATTAGTTTTTATCAAAAAGTTCATTTTACTCTCATCATCCCTGTTGTGAGTCTCATAAAATAAAATACACTAAATCAATCATGGCTTTCACCGTAAAGACCTTTAGAAACTAAAATATTTTAAAAAATATTGTGATCACACCTTGTTCTGTCCTTAACCATGAGAAAGTTGTGCACTCGACGGTGGTTGCACGCTTTACGCATGATATGCGTAGTTGTTCCATCAGAGGACACCATAATGAAACCATTGAACCATCTAGCTCCTCGTCGGTACCCTTTAAGTTTCCTCGCATCACAAGGTGAGCCTCCCGTTGGCTATGTTCTCTCACGTGAGGCCAAAGGATGATGTCCGGAAGCTTTTGCACCTCTCTACCACACGCGATGTCCAAACCAATAGTTTCAACGAGTATTTAGTCAAGGACAACCATAACCTGACACTCATAGCCACACTATTGTACTTAAGTTTGATAAACACAACGTATCGGCCTATAGGGACTGGGGTGGTTCACACACTAGGTCTGGGACTCATGTTGAACCGCACCCGCCAAGCAACCATCCACCCCAATTAAGTTTTATAAAATACCCAAGCCACCGGTAGTTACAAATATACAAGATTCCCACGTCGCCCGGACCTGTCATGTGAAATGTCCCATCCGCAAAAATCACTCCAAACTGCCTATTCATCAGGAGGTCAACTTTTGATTGTACGAGAGCTAAAGTTAATCTAGTATTTAAAACAGGGGACCAAATGGGGTCATGTCAAAATAAATGGACCAAACCGATATTTTTTTGAAAAAATTGACTTAATAATACACATATAATTGTAAATTCCAAAAGTATGTTACTTCTTTTGAATATTAAGAAAGTGAGCTTCTTTCCGCCGCGCGGGACGGTGGAAGCACGGCTTCCGCCACGCCAGATGGGTCTGCCCATTTTCCAATGCCAAAAACCAGTTGTATCTTTTTCACCAACTTTCAAAAGTAAATGTCATAGCTTTAGCCCACAAAAGAAAGAAAACATCCACCTCAACCCTAGCTTTTCAGCCTTTTAGTTTATTCTTCCAATGAAAAATAGCCTTTTGATTATATCAAAATCAAAGATTGACGCTGACCCATTGGAAGTTCTCACCTTTATACTCCCTCCGTTATGAAATAGTTGTCGTTTTGGACATAGACACGGTCTCCAAAATGCAACTTTGACCACTAAAAACTATGGTAATTTAATTTTAACATGCATTAAAATTAAACTTTTATGAAAGTTCTATTCGAAATGAATTCATCTATATGAATTTTATGCTTCAAATCTAAATGGTTTAGAAGTATTTTATAGATAAAATTTTAAAACATTGACTTAGGACATGTCTAAAACAACAACTATTTCAGGATGGAGGGAGTAACACAAAAGCTAGCTTTAAGACGTACTCCCTCCATTTCCATAATACCTGTCGTTTTGGACAATGATACGGTCTTCAAAATTCAACTTTGACCATTAATTGCTAATAAAATATATCTTCAAAATTATTGAAAATATGATATTGTGAAAGTATTTTTCAAGACGGATTTGTATGTACGGATTTCATGTGCACAATCCAAATATTTTAAAAGATGTTTATAGATAAAGTTTTAGAACTTTGACTTAGAACAAACCTAAAACGACAAGTATTATGAAACTGGAGGGAGTATATAAACACTCCACTAATTAAAAAAAACTAAAGTACGACGATGCATACTTTACTAACTACAAAGTGGATCGACAATTTTTTCAAGCTCAGTTTAAGTCCCAGCTACGTATTCCTCGAGTAGCAGAACTCGTCTACATAATCACAGCCCAACAGGTAACATCAAAATTTACCCTTTGTAAATTGAAGAGCAAAGTTGTCGGGGATAAAAATACGGCCCATTGCCATGGCCCACTCCCTGACGGCCTAGTCGAACAGCCTACCAAGACCCAGTTCCCTGGAAGGTTCTATCTGGCCCATATGCATCCTGCCGAACAGCTTTCTGGTTGGCACGGTGCGTAATGGCCAAGGAATTATGTTTGAGTCCGACTCAAACATAGTTCTGCGTGACCGCGTGAAGACCCGGACGTTGGTTTCCCGGATTGAATTGGGGGTCATGATCCCCAAGACTAGGAGATTACCTTATCTACTGTAGGACATATTTGGCATGTACTGAGTTCGTTACGATCTCGTAGTTAGCCCGGCCCGATATTCCTCGGTACGTTGGTTCGTCTACACTATATAAACAGGGCCCCTACGGCGTGTAGAGGGGTGGATCTAGCATTTAGCATCTGTTAGACACCTGATCATAGCACTTTGCTCCCTGAACACCACAATCTCGCCGAGACTTGTTCGTCTCGTCGAGCCACCTCTTGTAATCATCTTTGATATATAAGAAAGGCTGGACGTAGGGCTATTATCTCTCCCGAGAGGCCTGAACCAGGATAAAAACCCTGTCTCCCTGTTCGCTGTTGTTCGTTCTGTTCGGCGTGTCTCCTATCTCACTCTTGAAGAACCTTGGTTGACTTGAGATCGATATCTCAACCGTCGACAGCTGGCGCCGTCCGTGGGGATACGCAGATCGAGCATGTCGAACTCTGTCAGCGACCAGGAGATTCTCCCTGAGGACCACGACTCAGAAGGGCAGGATGTCTCTTCCCCTGCCAAATCGGATCGATCCCTTCGATCTTGATCGCCTCCCAGATCTGGTTCCCAGCTCCGTGCCCGGGGACTCGATCTCCTCGCGCCGGGCAGCTCTTCGCCCGGAGTGCGCGTCTGGTCCCCACGACGAGCTCCGTGCTCGGGGAC